>CP045897.1:1259541-1291793 GCA_013387185.1 Caligus rogercresseyi | reverse complement strand
CGTCGGTCCTGGTGGCCCCCAGGGACCGAGACACTTTTTGCGAATGAGCATCATTCTTTTTGAAAGAGTTCCAAGCCTTCCACTGGTCGTAGACGGTCGGGTAGTTGAAGAACTCTATCACCTCCTTTGGACTCTCCCGGCACGGAAGGAGAGCGAACATCATATACCTTTCTCCTATTCCATTGTCAATCAGTTCGTATTTGCAATCTACCGTCAGTAGTATCGAATACCGATTTCCAGTATCACAGCTCTGCTTTACCCCGAAATGACATAGAAAGAGAACAAAATGTTGTCGATTAGAAAATAAGAGACATCTTTATTGCATTTCTCTGGCATCTCTTTGATTATAGATCAAATAATCACAAACACTCTCCCTTTTTTTCTTATTATAAGCTATATGTGTATCGCGTATATTTCTTGCCACTTGGGCATATTATTACATTTGTAACTAGTCTAAATATATAAATAAATAAAGAAAATAATAAAATCATATAAAAAATAGAAAAACAAATAAAAACAAAATGCCATTGCAGAATGATTATATGGGGGACGCTGCGTCCAATGGCCGAGCTGCGGTCCCTGGGCTGTGTGAAGGGTAGTGGCCGACCTCAAGGCCTTAGACAAGTTCCATACGAGTGCGTCGTGACATGCAAAAGTAGCTTGTCGCCCTCCCAAGTGAGTACGCCACTGAGTTGTGGACCTCATGGGCCTCCTCGGGATGGGGAAGACGAAATCACCAATCGGGGTTCCTGCACCGTCCGCCCCGTTCGCTGAAGTAAAAACATTTCCAGTCTCCATGGCCATCCGCCTTGGCGGCCACCTCGTTGAGGGAGGGAAGGCCTGCCTCTCAGGAGGTCCCCGATGTGGATGTGATCCCGCCTCTTACATCCAACGATGCTCCTGGCGGCGTCATTTAGGGCGACCTGCACAGCCCTGTGTTATTATTAAACAACTTAAGTTCTCCATTTTTTTGCACTATATTATCTATGGCTGTAGCCTAGAGCCTAACGTTTTCTGGGTCTTAGATATATTTTTAGAAATATATACACCAAATGGTGCAAAAATATTTGACCCTCCATTGGTTCGTGGGCGATTCAAAAGCAATGACTGATATTTTGAGACATACGGTTATTGATATAAGTAACTGCTGAGGTCAGTTATACGATAATGGTCGGAAACGCATCTAGAACTACAAGTTACCTTTAGTCAAGCATTAACAGATTAACGGTTGAGCAGTTTTTGTGGTGCTATGTAACTCATATTTAATTTTGTCGATATTAGACATTTCAATCCTTTAGATGGAGGATTTTTAAAAAATTGATTCACGTTTTTTTATTATTTTTTATTATATTACCTACGGTAATCAGCATGTTCGTTTCATATATGTATTCAGTCCGTATAAATCAAGAGCAAAATTCATAAATTGTATTAAAATAAGAATATGTGCATCTCTTCTTTTGTTTAATCTTTTTTCCAAGCAAAGGAAATGATTTAATAATCAGTGAATAAAAATTGGTGATGAAGCTTAACATGCAAATAACACCTCCCAACATTATCTATTATATTTTGTAGCTTAAACCATACAACAACATATATATATTTATATATAAATCATATATATATAATAATATATATCTAATATATATATATATATATATATATATATATATATATATATATATATATATATATACTATATATATATATATATATATATATATACAGTCGTCTCTCGCAAAGTCGCGACGGCCCGGATCCACTACACGACCACCGCGATATATATGAGGTTTGCGATGTTGATATATATTTGTGAGAAAATTCTGCCATTGAGTTCATAGGGGATGTTTTGCCGTGAAAAACGGGAGCCAAGCCGTCGTCGCGTAGTAAAAAACACTGCAAGATGTCGAGGGCGAATTAGCGAGGGCCAACTGTATATATCAGGAAACGACCGGGACACTTTTTTTTCACCGGGAATTAAATTTTTTCAAGCCGGGACTTCAGTATATTGTCGTTCCTTCGTCATTCTGAAAGTGGTGACGTTTTTTTTAGAAAATAAATCCCCCCCCCCCCCTTCAAAAAAAGTGACGACGTTTTTTTTAGAAAACATTTTCTAAGTATTTTTTTTATATTTTAAAAATTATTCAAGTCCCAGGCTGGTACCCGGTTGTTTCCTGTTATACTATATATATATATAATCTATATATATATATATTTATATATTATATATATATATATATATATATCGACCCTTTCAATCAACGATCTGTCTTCTAATCTGAAGGCACGAAATTTTTATATTTTTTAGAGCAAAAAGGAATTTGTTAATACATTTACTACTTGGAAGTTCATGATAAATTAGCCACTGAGCCATTTCAATAAAGTGGACAGATGTGCTTCAAAAAAGTGACATAATTTTTTATAATGGAACTTATGCAAGTGCCATAAGGATAATGGATTTCATTTTTTTATCATCAATTTATAATATAAAAGTCGTTATTTCCTCAAGAAGAGGGAAATCCCAAAATGGCCTCTAGATAGATGTACCCACAAGCAATTATTTACAAATAAATACCTACAATTTTTAGTACTACTTTTTTTTTCAGGAAGGTATTCAACAATTCAGACCACAAATATATGTTTTAAGACTTATTATGTACACACTGGTAATTTTTTGTGTTGAAATAATTAAGTGCAACATGTAAAACCTATTATTAAACTTTTTTTATATATAAGAGAATTTACGTAATATATTTTTTCAGATGGAAAATCAAACATGCATTATGATTCAATATCTTATAATTCTGCATTATGAAATTTGAACCATTTTTTGTAATACTCTCTCTCTCTACTCTTGTAGGCGGCCTCCCATTGGTTATAAGGAGTTGCAGTCAGTGGGTCAGGGGATGAGGAGGGATGCCCCATTCTACATCTTCCTTTTAAAGCTGAATTTAAGGTATCTATTTTACATAAGTTTTCAGTAAAAAATAGTTTCACTCTTCTCATACCCTCATACGTTATATAAAATACAGAAAGGAGTCATATAGAGAAATAATAGCCTTCAGCATTTAGGTCGTAGCGATATAAAAAGATGTAGATATCTATTCCATTCAATAGTAGAGAAACATCGTTATTTATCCGTCCAAAAGGATTGGCCTCATCGTGACGTCTTCAAATATCCGTCAAAATCAAAGTGGAGGCCTGCATTGCAAAAGTGCAGAGAGTGATCTACGCTTGCAGATCGCAAGGTAGACACATCCTACAGGCATCGTTACCTGCGTTCGGAGTTTTAAATTCTGGAATAAAATTTTATGATTAATGCTATCGTTTCTGTTTTTTATCTGATTTTAAATTTTTCCGCGTTTGAAATTTAGATAAAAGTGTTTTAGTATTTTATTTTATGACATACAAATGAGGTTGTGATTCCAAATTACATTTTTAGTGTTCACTATTTGATGTTTGAGTTTTATATCACCCCTCCCCCTCCCTTACTCACATTTTTTATACCAATGTACATATAAGCCCCCGCGAAACCAAGTCTACATAACACTGTACAAATCTTGTTAATTTAATGTTAATGTTATACCAAATGAAATATAAATGCCTGTACTAAAAAAAATATTATTAATAGTAGAGATTGTCCTCGCACTGTCAAAAAAAAAAAAGCTTGTACTACTAGAGTAATTATTTATATTGGTCACGTAGTCCTCTGAGTAGCAAAAAGCATCCATGTCGTTATATCTCTTTGATTTAGGTGCACGAATTTCGCAGACCTACCACCTTCCGGCCTCTAACAGACTCACCACTTATTAAAACTGCTAGGATCCTCGACCAGCGCCGTTCTATGCTCTCTATCTAACAGCCCAAAGCACGAATACTCACTCTTGCACTGTATGCTAAGAACTCTTCAGTCAAAACAAACATAAAAACATTCTTTAAGGCTGTCGATCTGCTTATCTCTGAGCTAACTTGCAAGTTTAAACCAACCCACTTAGCAACTGCTGGTGACATGGAGGAGATGATCCTCACAGCAGCTAACAACAAATATGGCTGGCGTGTACACAGTGGACATGAAGTGGCTATGCAATCAGCTGTTGTGTTGCACGCACAGCTCTGCTGAAGGGAAAATCAATCTGGCGAATAAGATGACTTGCAAACATTCTAGCCGCACGGGTACATGACTCGCAATCCCTCTCCTGTGTGTTCGACAGGCTTCTCCAGCTGAAATTGACGGTACCATGTCCGATGCAACGGCAGAGCGTAGTTTCTCCTACATTCCCTGGCTGATAACTTTTCTTCGCTCTACAATGACTGAGAGACGGCTGAATCACTTTCCTCTTCCTCCACATTCACAATCATCGGATCATGATCTACCACCAAAAACTGCTCCGCAGTTTTTTGCTCTGCACATAAGCGAAAATAAATTTACTTCGACAAAGTATGAGGGGAATAAAATAGTTGTTAATTAGGCCCCACTACTGTTCGTTTCATAACACAAGTTTTGCAAGCGACATTCGAAAAATACACCTAATGTTTAAAAGGATTCTTATCTCATAGTCGACGTTCTAGCCTCAACAGCCAAGAGTGAAGTGGTATTTTGAATACCAACAGTTTATTATTATTATTATTCACGCTTCTTATCCTTACACCAATCACTTTCAGAAAAACGTCACATAGTGTTATCCTTATCCATAAAATACAGACTTGTTGATTTGTCGTTCATTTGTAATTGTTCGTCGTTCGCGAACGATGAACGGCAACAAAAATTCCTGTGGTTCGTGTTTGGCGCCAAAAAAGACAAAAAATTATTTTCCATCGGAAAAATTTCCTTTCTAAAAAAATTAAAACGTCGTCCTTTTTCCAGAATGACGAACGACAATCGAACGATGCACGATTCAATTTAAAATTAACGACGAACGATAACTTTTGGTGAACGACGAACGACAATTTTTCGCGAACGTGAACAAGTCTGATAAAATAGCATATGCTCAGCCTTCAGCTTTATGAAATAAGATAGTTGGAGACAAAATCAGCTGGCTGTTAGGCGGCTACCTCAAAAGTTAACACCTAACTTTGCAACAACAAAAAATCTCGGAGAAGCTTCTCAAGTTTATTTTCCCGCCGTAACGAGTTTTTTAGGCGACGATTATTAAACAAGTTTAATCATTACAGACATCCAAGTTCAGTTTTGATTGCATGTAATATTCCTTTTTTCACGATTTTTTAAATTGAAATAAGATTTTTTGATTGGCCAGTGGACATATCAGCATCCACAGGCATCTATAAAGGATAGAAAAGGTCATACATCCAATTTGCCTGCTCTGTGAGAAGAACGACGAATCTGTCTCATTTCTTAGTGCCCACTAACAGGGCCAAAAGTGATGACCCAAAAGGTAGATATCGGGGAAGGATCCTTGAGTATTATATTTTAAAGTCATCTATTCAACGAACGGCACCTTCTGTCCTAGAATTCCTTGGGTATTATTACCAGACTAAAAAATCGTAATTAAATAACTAATATAGTCGTTGTTTTTAAGAAACCTAATATTTATTCTGTAAAAAGATAAATATACGATCAAACCAGACAGTGTATCTACGGTTCTTTCTTTTTTACATGAAAGAATATGAGATCCGTTTAAAGCTGTCAAATTTGAAGCCAATTAGATTACAAAGAATCAATTCCCGTTATTTATTATATTATTGTCCACTAATGGCTTTCATAGATTAAACATTTTGTATTAAAAATAGTTTCACAATCGAATGATATCGGGTAAATTTTTTTTAGGTGGATCCAATGTAGGAGCAAAACAATTTATTGCTCAAAAGCTGAAAGTGTCATTCCAACTGATAAAGGCTATTGATTGATTTGTGTAGGAAAAATAAACAAAAATACTGTTATGATCTTCCATGCATACTGAGTCGACCGTTTACCTCTCTCTACAAAGTATTTTAAAGTGCATTCCCTGCAATTTGATACATTTGTTAGATTTGTTTTCTTCTTATGTCCAAGCCATATTTTTGTGTATAATAAGTTTAAAGTTCATTCATTATTTAAAAAAAGTTCTCCATTTTTTTGCAATTATAATACTAACGATGACTGGATATTGTTGATGTCCCTGTATCTACTCCATTGACTTCTCGTGCCATCGATTTTAACAATCTTGGAGGAAAGAAGTAACTGTCATTCATTATAATAATATTAAAGCAATCTAATGAAATGTTTATAATGATGACGGAATTGCATCTATCTATCTATCTATCTATCTATCTATCTATCTATCTATCTATCTATCTATCTATCTATCTATCTATCTATCTATCTATCTATCTATCTATCTATCTATCTATCTATCTATCTATCTATCTATCTATCTATCTATCTATCTATCTATCTATCTATCTATCTATCTATCTATCTATCTATCTATCTATCTATCTATCTATCTATCTATCTATCTATCTATCTATCTATCTATCTATCTATCTATCTATCTATCTATCTATCTATCTATCTATCTATCTATCTATCTATCTATCTATCTATCTATCTATCTATCTATCTATCTATCTATCTATCTATCTATCTATCTATCTATCTATCTATCTATCTATCTATCTATCTATCTATCTATCTATCTATCTATCTATCTATCTATCTATCTATCTATCTATCTATCTATCTATCTATCTATATCTATCTATCTATCTATCTATCTATATATCTATATCTATCTATCTATAATATATCTATATATATCTATATATATATATATCTATCTATATATATATATATATATATATATATATCTATATATATATATATATATATATATATATATATATATATATATATAATGTGTATATATATATATATATATATATATATATAGACATATAGACATTTACGTTGTCGTTCGTTGTCGCTCATCATAGATTATCATTGTTATTATTTAAATTTAATCTTTCGTCGTTCATCATTCATTTGTCGTTCGTCATTCAGAAAAAAAAATTCAAAAGGATTTTTTTTCTCTCCATTCTGAAAAAAAGTTTTACAAAGGAAATTTCCCCATAAAAATGAAAAAAAAATAGATTTTTTTTGCGCCAAAAACGAACGACGAACGATTAGGAATTTTCCTTATCGTTCGTAGTTCGTCAAAAACTTTGTCGTTCATCGTTCGCAAACGACAACAAATGAATGATAAATCAACAAGTCTGATATATATATATATATTTTTATTTGGACAATTTTGAATACGTTCAGCTTTTGCAGAAAATTGACTACTTTTTACTATTTATGTATGAGATCCTCTGCTGTTTAAAACTTTTTAAGTAAATAAGCTAGATTTTAGTTCTATAACAATTTCTATTTTACTATAGATGACGGTACACCAAGTGTTGCTCTCAATATTGTTTTAAGAATTTATGTTGAAGGAATTTTGGACCATATTTTTTTTTATGAACAAAGTAAAAGTTGTTAATTTAAAAACCAAATATTACTTTTTCTAATTTATTCTTCTTCCTGAAGTATTATATAAAGACATGAAAATAGATAAGTTTTACAGCAAACATATAAAACAATATGGGAAACGTTTCCCTACAATTGCTTCAATATGCATAAACTTCTCCAAGCATACATTTTAAACGAGGGCTACTAGAATTAAGCTCTGGGCCTGATGAAAGATGACAACTGGCTGAAGTATGTTCCTTAATTAGATACATATGATAGTTTCTAACATTTATATACTGTTCTGCCAAAAATACTCTGACAAGACGTTTTTATTGTGAAAAGTGATATATTTTACATACAAAATATGATATCAATAAATGTGTATGATGATATTAAAATTTAATTTGAGGATTAACATATACATAAATAGGAATGTGCAAACTAATTCATTTTAAGAAATCAATGGAATAACATTTTTTTATTTCCATTAAAAAAGATCGAATCATCCTTTTAAACGAAGTGATAAATAGTTATTACAATATTTTGCAAGGTCAAAAATATGATAACGTCATTTGTCAATTCCTTTTTTTAAGGTCAGAATGAACTGTTTTGCACATCTTAAGTACTATATATATATGTATATATATATATATATATATATATATATATATATATAGTTATACATTGGTTGGCTCAGAATGCACTGACTGAATGAAAAAAAGAAATAATAGTAATATGGTGGTGTTATCAGATGTTAACTTCCAAGACAGCATTCGTTTTCATGGATCTTTCAGCCTCAAAAACAAGTAAATGCGTTTTGTAACATTCGTCAATATCGATAGGCGTGAGAGACTGATCATTTGCCGCAATGGCTTTGACGAGAGAATTCACAATAAAAAAGTCCGCACCCTCATGGTCACGACAGTTCACACCCATGGGAACATTATCCGCAAAAACGTCGTAGGTTTTTCGAGAATTAAACTCTGTTACTTCAATCGGGGAGAGCTCGTCCCCTTTCCAACGGATCTCACCATTTGAGCCGCATATTCTGACCTCTCGTGTCAAGTCCCCACTGAAGGCGTTCATGATAATGGAGGCCTTGGCGTCGTTTTCAAAGACCATATTGACCATTTGATGATCTGCCACGTCGTTGTCGCACTCATAGACACACCGTCCATAGCGACCGTTCTTTAGAGCCTTTGTTAATTTATTTCGATAACCTTAAAAAACAATCATAGAATTAATTATTCCGTTGCATAGTATTATATATATATATCTTGCACTCATACCCACGGATCCAAGAGGGTGATCTTCTATGTCACATACAGCAGACATAGGCCATTGCTCCGGCCAATGACCTTTGACATTGTTCAAGTAGATTTTTTGCGCTGAATAAGGACACGAACTATGAACCTCACAGTCAAAGCAATTAGAAGCGCCGCCCAGGGGCTTGTTTTGGGCCTTAAAGTGCTTGAGGCCCCCAAAGGATTGGATTGAGCGGACGGGAATGTCGTTCATCCAATAGCGTATCAAGTCCAGGTCGTGGCAGCACTTGGCCAAAAAGGAAAAAGTGCTGTTACTCTCATTATTCCAATTCCCACGAACATAACTGAAAAAATACACATTGTTGTTTAAAATACGGGATTTTTAAAGTGAAAATAAATTCAGTGCTTACCTATGCGCAAAGTGCCACCAGCCAATGTTTTCAGAGTGCTGAATGAGTATAACTTCCCCGATGGTTCCATTATCGATGATTTCTTTGATTTTGGTGCAAGGAGGAAAGTGTCGAGGAACGAGACAAATGTTCACAATAACATTGTTTTTAATACAGGCGTCCGTGATTTCCTCGCAGTCTTCCATTGATGTGGCCATAGGCTTTTCTAAGAGAAGGTTATAGCCCAGATTTGCAAAGGCCACGGCCGGCTCCTTATGATACTGGAAAATAAATCAGTCAACATTATACGTCTCTAAATATAAATATTCTATGTAAATTCTTTACGATAATCTGAATTATCAATCAATATCACGATTACAACAGGAATGAGATGCCAAATTGGCGACACTTTGATCAAATTTATCCTTGAGTATGAGTAAAGTATTTTTCAATACTCCAAGAATATTTCATTTTAGATTTTTAGTGTAGCAGTATTTTTCTGTACATGTTTAATTGATCATTTTTAGATGTATATGTATGCTTTTCAACATTCTACATTCTGAATGAATATCAAGAATGCAACGTGAATGGGATGTCAATATGGCGACACTTTGATAAAATTTTGTCCTAAAGTGTGATTTAAGTATTTTACATACTTTCATTTTTCTATACTTGTAGGCACCATTAATTGTTTTATTATTATTATAGGTTATAAATGGCGAATCCTGTTAGTGTTAGTAACCTTAAAGTATAAGATTTTTGAATGTATTTACATAAAAAAAACATTTTCTGTATATGTTTAGATTATATTGTAAAATACGTAAATTATATGATAAAATTTAAAAACACGTACTTTATGTATTTTTAATGTGATTGCATTTTAATATATATCTTTATGATTGATCATTTGTAAAATACTTATTTTGTTGCATTTATTACTTTATTAATACATATCATGAACTACGAATTGTCAGACAATTAATTAAAAAGATTTATGATTATTAAATTATTTATATTACTTTTGTATATTTTATATTAGAAAATATAATTTTATAAAACGTAAAAAAGCCGTCTATAAATGATGTATAAAATGTATTATAGTAATTGAATGTATTGTTTTTACCTTGTCCAATGTGCAAATGAATGCAACGTCTGCCAGTTTACGAAACTTGGTAAAGTCCCTCCAATCCTCTTTGGCCATTTCGTCCGGGATATCATATAACTCCTGCATCTTACTCCGTCTTGTATAAGATGGCTCCGCCACTCCAACGATTTTAAGGCGAGAAGGAAGATCCAGGGCATAGGTGGAGTAGTTTTGTCCACGTAGTCCCGCCCCAATCACGATGGCAGTCACCTAACCAAAACATATATGATCAAGACCGTTCCACAAATAACAAGCAATATATTCTTACTTGTCTATCCACTTGTCCATCCACTTCATCCCAATATGCCTCAAAATCTTCAATCGACTCCATGTTTTTATAATAATCTCAATGAATATCAATAACTTTTCAAAACGTCACTGCTTAATTTATTTTTTGATTCAGCAATATTTATAATCAATTTCTTTTTTTTCCTGCGTCAAGAGAATTAAAATTACATGTCTCCGCGTGCGCCTCAAGATATTTTATTATATACAAAGATGTCTAGGTATCATTTGGCCCAACTCTTCCTCTCCAATGGAGATTCTTACTTAAGCAAGGTTCCTTATCAAATACTTCATATACTTATTGGCCACAGCTTTATTGTATAATTAATTATGTTACGAAGAGATGATTAAGTAATATATTGTATTTGCCCCATAGAGATAAACCGTTGACCTTTGATTTTTTGGACTTTTCCGTAATATAATCCATCATGATTTCATATATATATATATATATATATATATATATATATATATATATATATATATATATATATATATATATATATATATATATATATATATATATATATATATATATATGATAATATATATATGCATAAGAAAATGGATGGAGATATAAAATATATATTTATATAGTATTTATATTTATATTTATACAAAAGATTTTTTTAAAAAAAAACGAAAAATAGAAAAAAGTACGATTTTTAGAACCTAACCGGCCCGGTGATTTGATATCTATTGATATGATATATATATAATTAAATGCATCTTAAGAAAATGGATGGAGAGCTAGATAAAGATTGAATTATATAGATATAATTTATACTATTGTTTTTAATAGACTAAGGCTTCCTTTTGGCTCATTACCATTTGATTTCGAATTTCATATCGGTGAGACAGATTAAAAACTAAATAAAACAAGCTTCGAATTCCATTTCAGTAGGAGCTTCATTTTTTGCATTTTTTAAAATCAAAAATGCTATTTGCCTTTTGCCATGGGAATGCTGTAGATATATATATTATATCCAACCTGTTATACTACAACAATCCTCAATAATTGCACCAATATTATGACTTGTTTAAAGCTATAAAAAACGATAATTTGTTAGTATGAATCAGTTATTTATTGAGCATTATTTCATTAATATCCTTAAATATTTTAATAGGCATAACTTTATTTCGGGAGAAATAAATTACACAATATAATTATAATTTTTGAAAAGTTTTTTTTCCTATTCCTGTCCCAAGAGTAGATGCTTTCGTCAACATCAACGGAAACCTAAGTCTAATCCCCCAGGTCATAAAGTAACTCAGAAAATGTGTTTTGAACTTTTTGAACAGTATTATAATAATATTATTCTTGAGCCCTGTTTCTAAAAACAGTATTTTTTTATACAATCGTATCAATTTTCGAATTTTTCAAATGATCTATAATACAAAAAAAATGTATAATTAAAACAGAACAAAAACCATAACTAAATCGCATGGAAGTATAAGTTGTATTGTGGGAAGATGATCTGAAACAATCCAAGACCAAGAGCATATATTTAATTTTTTTTAGATAAATAAGTGTATAATGACGTTACATGACTGAACTGTAGAGTATTTTCGATAAATGAGTTAATCCCTTCACACATAGGATGCCAAACTATGAAGATGTGTCTCTGTCTTATAAGTTAAAAATAACGGCAGCTAATAACTCGAAAGATCAAACATTATTGGTCACACTGTTCTTTGCCGCTCTTCACTTGTGATTAAGTAAGTTTAGAAAGTATCCAAATATGTAGATTGGATCCCAGATTTTATTATTGACGACTTATTGCTTAGCTCAAGGAGATTAAATTAAGATGATAAAAATATCGATTGTCATTCAATATATAAATATTCCTCAAAAAACCCCTGCTTCTTTTAATGGAAATTAAATAATATAAAATTATTTAAATTTTTGCTATACACATGCTATGGCCAATAAAACTTTCTATGATGTTTTTTTATATATTTGGAATGCCTTAAATGTGTTCCAACGTGGGTACTCTTTAAAAAGTGATTGATTAATCATTGAAATGTATCTTGAAACGTATGAAATTTGTTCCCCCTTATATATATAATGTTTGATATCCTTCCTATTTGTAAAAACAAAACTTTTGGACGCAATAACAACAAGAGCTTTTGGCTTCTTTCTTTAAAATGTTATTAATAATAGAAAAGGAAGAGTTTTGTGATTAATTTGATACTATAATATAAAGAATGCCAGAGAGATATACAAGAAAGATGTCTCTATGTTTTCTAATCGACAGCTGTTTTTCTCTTTCTATGTCAGGTCGGGATTAAAGTAATCCGTGACGTGACGTCATCTCATGGTTGCCACCTGCAACCTCACTAGCCACCATCCCTAGTCAACTTTTCAATTGATGGACCAAACTCAAGCCTATGACAACATCCTCTTAAACTTGATCTTATTGTTGTATTGTATGTATAGAGTGTAATTTATGCTGATTTGAATTGCATTTATGTGGATATGTATAAATACATCCTTAAAAGTAGTTCATTGAAACCAGGACCGTTTTGGATGAGTTGAGAGTCGAGCACGCTCCAATTGAGCCCACACACTTCCATTAATTTATTATTAATATGTAGAGAAAGGGACATGGTGCCTTTTTTTCTTTTAACGTCAGTCATGAACGTCAGTAATCTTATTATTATTATTATTTATGACGATATCAAAAATATATTATCTTGTTATCTTTTCACTTGCCGGCAATTTTTTTTTTTTTCGGTTAAGATTTTTTATTTATCATCATCAACAAACAGTGTAGATAAATACACATAAGATAATACGATAATAATAAATAAAAACATAAAACTAGGTAGTTGCGCTAAAACAATACATAAATGAACATTATAGTTCATAATTACTGCCTAGAAATAAATAACCTTTTATAAAGGGACAATAAGACGAAAAAGCTAAAATAATCACAATAAGGCCGTTCTTGACATAAAACGTTTATATCTTCTAGCAATTGATTTAATCAGGCTTAGATATTGTGCTGAAGTTGATGGTATGAATTTGATTATTTCGCCAGCCCAAATCCAGGAGGAAGATGCCACTTGAGGGATTTTGATTCCGAGTGCCGAGTAACGCGCTGCTGCTCCTATCATGATGGCTCTTAACTCCTCTTCGTGTATGGGACTGTTTATTGTTAGTTTCTTCCCGACCAATGATTTAATATTCAATAAAGCACACTCAATCGCCTTGTGATGCGGTAAAGAATTATGACTCCTCTTGTGTGCTCCAAAAAGAATAATGGCCTTGATTTGTCCCGGCAGTCCGTTCCCATCCACGCCAACATTTAGTTGGACAAATGTCTTAACAATTTTTAAAAGTGGACAATCCACAAAAGCGTGAACTGTGGTATTAAAAATAAAACCGCAGTCCTTGCATGGATGGTAAAACCTTATAATGTCCGAGGAAATTTGAAACTGGGCTGTGAATTTATTACCGTCCGCAATTCTACACGTTGATCCCATAATTCTCCTGTCCCACGAAGAAGGCAAATTAAGTATTTTTTTATATTTACAAACTATGGAGTTAGGATCCGTTGTCCGCCCCAAAGGATATAAAAGTTTTGTATGCCATGGTCGGGTTGGGCTAAAATTGACGAGAGATTTCTCAAGTGGAAACCCGAATCTTCCATTTGAAAAAAGTGATTTGGATACCAAGTCATGCAGAGTAAACATTTCATTCTGAAGAGCAAACTTTTCTAAAGAACAAGGATCCCCAAATTTATCCGTGAAAGGCTTTTTATTTTTGTTTTGATAGACTATATCTATCGTTGAATCGGAAGAAAAGCGCGGTGTACCCCTCCAAATAATTCTCTGGATGGAAGCCAAAAAGGAGAAGAAGTTTCCAATTCATCAAGGGATTTTTTTTATGTCATCAGACGTGCAAGCGAAAAGACAGCTCTCTTGGCAATAAGTCATATATACTTCAATATACCTAGGTGTAGCCTAAGAAAGAAAAAGGTATGGCAGCTTGTGAAAACTATGAGAATAAGAGGATATTCAATCTTACGATTAAAAACATATTATCATATTGCAGTTTTGAACGTTTCTTGATATAATGTCATCATTTCTTCATATAGTTTCTCGTGAGTATACTTGATTTAATAATATATAGAAAAATACAATTTTTTATTTATGCACTATTACTACTGTTCTGTACGTTGTGCACGTACTGCAATTCATTCTATCCATATTCCAAATCCAGTTTTATACTTATTTTTTACATGATACTAAAATATTGCTGGGCATCTCTATTATGGTACGTCATGTTATCACTTTATGTTTGCTCAACGGAGCTAAATTTGTCACAATTATTTTACATTCCACATGTCATGTAAATTGATTGGATTTCTCACTTCTATAGCTTTAGATAACTTTTTTTTTTTCACTAAGATATTTTTCCCCCTTCCCATATAGGTCATTTAATACAACTGAAGTTCAAAGTTATTTTATGTAACTTTGTTTGACATAAACAACTTGAGAGATAAAGTACATTTACTGATATATTTTTTTAAGTCTTCAGATATTGAAAATCAAAGCAAAGTACACGTGTTCATTTACACAATCTCTTCAATCAACTCGAAACGGTGCCCCGGAGTAGCCGCTTGAGTTTTCTGAATAGCCTGCAGTCGCATGGAGCCAAATGTGGAACGATATTAGTCGAGTTTCTGGCTAAAAATCACGAATAATGAGCGTAGTATGTGACGGAGAATTATCGTGGTGAAAAAAAAAACAAGTGTTGTTTCGCCACAATTTCGGTCTCATCTGTCGGATAGCGTTACGCAAACAACGCATAAATATTCCTTATTGACCGTTTGGTCCGGTGGAAGAAACTGACAATCGAACAAAAAAACAGTCAACATAACCTTGATTTTTTTTAGCGACATTGGCGTAGTTTTTTTCGGCCTCGACACACCTTTGGCACGATATTCACTGGATTGGTCAGTTGTTTCGGGATCGAAAGTGTAGATCAAAGTCTCATCTTCAGTTAAAATGAAATTTGTTTCGTTAATGTTGTCAGAAAGTATTGTTTCACACTCTTCAACGTGCCAACTTTTATCAAAAATAGAAATATTTTGGTATCAGTCGAGATTTGACACGTTTGAGAGCCAACACATCCTTCAAAATGGAATGGACCGAGCCTTTTGATATGACACTCTCATCAGAAAGGTCTCTTATGATTAAACGATAGCTTTTCAACACCAAAACATTAATTTTTTAGAGGTGAGCTTCGTCGGTTGCGGTTGAAGGTCGCCCAGAACGCTACTCGCATTCAACACTTTCTCGATCTTCAAGGAACCACTTTCTAATACTTTTTGACATAACCTTATCCCCAAAGGCATTTTGCACGATAAATTTGATTCCACAAACAAAAAATAATTCAAATTCTATGCTCAACATTGTAGACATGGGGAAAAAAAAGAAATTAACTTTTAGAAGTTCATAAAACAATGCGTATCTCAAAAACTAACGGATATATGACGCGTTACTTCTCTTGAATGTCAAGACAATCCTAACAACATAAAAAAATTCTTCAAATCCGTGAGCTCGGAAAATTTTGAATGCAAAGTCACCTTACTTTTTGGACACAGTAGTATATATATACATACAAATCAATATATATATATATATCAGAGCTGCGACTACCGAATGTAAATTGGTTTTCAATACTACCGATGGTAGATTTCAAATACCGAACCGATTATACGATATTCGTTAGAAACTACCAAATACCGTACCGATTGACAATTGGTACGGTATATTTGAAAGTATGACTTTTGTGACATTCACATAGAGACATAAAGATATAGAGAGCTTATTCCCTTCAATAACAGAGAAACATCGTTCAACTGTCGCTTTGCCCAACATAAACAAAGTAATTTGTGCTACGTCATCGTAAGTTGATATTTGGATTGAAGTAGATTATGTATTGTTTCATTGAAAAATGAACAAGTATTTGAATGAAATTTACGTTTTGTTTTTCTAATTACTAAGTTAAAAGTGGAAGTGCTCCCTTGTGTGAAAAACTTGAACTTTGCGAAATAATAAACACTACAGCTTATAGTATTATAGAGCAGAAACATAAATATACATCCAATATAAGCACATGCTATGCATTGAATACTACAGTACCTGAAAGTGCATTTAATATCAGACAATAAGAGACAATTAATGAAAAAAAAATCTATAGCCTTCCATTTCTAGAAAATCGAAGTACGTACATATATAATTTATATAAGATTAGTATGTATTAAATTTCAAATAATATTAATAGATTATAATAAATTATGTACTTAATTGTCCTTTGTTATAAACTGTCCGATATGAAATGCATATGAAGAAGTCACAGAGCAAATACAAAAATAAATTTATCTCTCTTCTTATCTACCGTACCGAATATCGATCGATACTGTAGATATATAATAAATCTACCGAATACCGATATCGATCAATATACGGAATATACCGAATATCGAACCGGTGGTAGATTTTCTACCGAATCCCAGCTCTGATATATATATATATATATATATATATCAAGTAGAGTTCGATAATCATTTTCTTTCCTTGCTTGTTAGCCTAAGGACATGATCCTTTTATGTAAATGAAAAATTGAAAAACATATTTTAATAGTCATCTTCATAATTAACATCGATTTTCACGAAAAAAAAAAATTATATAAATGGAATTATTGGGAAACACGACTTACATCGCTTTCCAGGAATAAGATTTGCACATATTTTAAGGAGTTCAATATATACTTTTGGTTGCATATATGGGTCTGTGCCTCATATTCCATTAGATCATACACGTTTATCACTAGCTCATGTCGTGATCCTCTCTATAATGGAGCGTGAACAATTTTTTTTAATACAAAAGCTGTATAACTTTGAAAAATAATGTTTATCTTTTTCTGAAACAAATCAATAAAAGATTAAATAAACGTTTTTACGCAACCCTGAGCACTTACGCATGTAAAAGTTATGCAATGCGTCACTTATGAAGTAACTATAAAATATGGGACAAGTTTTAATGGCTACAAAAGACATAAAGCACACTTAGAGTCTTCATACTCATAATGTATTTGGTTTATTATTTGAAATATCTGTCGATCTTAGAGGACCTAGGAAGCAAATAGCAATATCAACTTTTATTTTCTACTTTATACAACACAAAATTAAATTGATTTGTGGTAACTAAACAATGTAAAAGATAGAACAACAGCAACTATATCAAATTAAATTTATCTTTTGGAGAGTGGTTCATTTGGACGGAAGCATTAAGGGACTATATTTGAAAAAGGTAGGACGTCCCTTGGAGGGAGAAGAGCAGGGGCGTAACTATCGGTAAGCAGAGGCGGCAGTTGCTTAAGGCCCACGACCTCTTAGGGGCCCCCTCACGGACATCTGGTGGGCCCCCAACGCAATTGCGTACTAGGGCGTCTTTTACACTGGAGATGGTGCAGTAAATTCCTCTCAAACCCACTTGATACATGCGTTCCTGGCCGGACCGTATTTATACCACAACTCATGCCAGATTTCAACATGACGGTGTGCCGTTTATAAACGACACCAAATAGCAAATCAGTGGTACTTTTAATACTATGTTAGTAACTTTGTTTAGTTCATTAGACGGTTGGTATAAAATACACTCATACAATATGTTTCAAACCGAAATAAAGGTATTAACAGAACGATCTATTTGATTATTTTATTTTTACACTACGACTTGGAATTATGGGTTATGGGTTATGATGAACTGACTGGACATATAACGAATTACGTACGTAACGTGCGTGCAGCGTGTTAAGACGTCACATCACGTTACACTAAACCAGAGTGTAGATTAAACCATAACATTGTATTAGCGACTGTAGGGTTGCGTGACTACAATGTATAAATATTTGTTTTGATATTAACAAATATCAGGCTTGTGAGCGTTCAGCTTTTTTGCGTTCAGCGTTCCTTCAGCGTTCAAAAAAAATTAGCGTTCCGTTCAGCGTTCCGTTCAATGTTTTTTTCAGCGTTCCGTTAGCGTTCAGCGTTCAAATACTGCGTAGTGATGACGTTTTTTTTTTTTAGAAAAGAATTTCCAAAAAAAACTGTAGTGATGACGTTTTTCCGAAAAAAGTTGTTTGAAAAAATTGAACGTTGAACGCTGAACGCAAAACTCTTTTTTTTGCGTTCAACGTTCAGCGTTCAAAAAAAAGTTGCGTTCCGTTCAGCGTTCCGTTCATTGAACGTGCGTTCAGCTGAACGCCGTTCAATTTTGCGTTCCGTTCACAAGCCTGACAAATATATATTACCCTACACTATATCTTCTTCGTGCGTGTAGGGATAAGACATTAAAGATAGATTCCACATAGTTAATTATTCCATCTGGATACGATCCCATCAAGGAGGAAACAGCGTATCTCACAAGTCAAGACAGTGCGAGAGCTCGCAAAGATACTGCTCATTGAGAACAGCTGCATCACAGCAAGTTTCGGAGAGGTTTGCACAGTTCTCATGCTCTTTCTTACAATACCAGTGACAGTGGCCTCTGCAGAGTGCTCCTTTTCAAAACTAAAGCTAATTAAAAGCTACTTGAGGAGCTCAATGGGACAGAGTCGTCTCTCTGAACTCGCCATCCTGTCGATTGAGAATGCTCGTGCCCGGCAGCTGGATGTACAGGACCTGATCGAAGAGTTTGCGCAGAGTAAGGCCCGGAAGCTGCATCTATGATGTGAGTAAAAACTTTATATATCTTAAAATAGTTATGGATGAAAAAATGGCAACACACACAGTAGTAGCAAGTGGGGTCCTGGATTGGTCTGTCGCGCGTCTATGTGCGCGCTCACTGTGTGCGCGCTGCACGACAATAGCCAAACATCGGGTTGGTGTGGAAGAGGCTTCAGTCAGTAGTCTACTGTGAAAAGTGATAAAGTTTACAATATACGCTTTGAGCTTTGGCTCGTCTGATTTTTTTCTGGGTTTTATGATTTCTGCCAAATAGCCTATGTTTTCATGGACATGCATGGTGCGCCATCAATGTTTTAGTGGATGTGGTGGTGCGCTGTCACCAATGGTTGCATTCAAGGTGCGCAGTCGCTATTTTCACGTGTGTGATGTGTGATCATATACTACTGAAAACTGCATAATTGTATTTGTTTGGCCAATTTATGGAGCTGCCGCCCTATCCTGGACCTTTACACCTGTTGTACTTCATATGGGGCCCACGCAGATAATGTTGCTTACGGGCCCATTGATGTGTCGTTACGCCACTGGAGAAGAGGGTAATGGCCACACTCTGTGCTAGATTTAGCCGCAAACATTAGTCCTTTTTGGTATCAGAATAGTGCGATCAATAAAGAGGTGGCAGTTTTATTATTACAGAAAATGAAATGGCAGGAACCAGTTGTTGGAAATGGGAGGTTATCTTTTTTTTAAATACTTCTATTGGAAAAAAATAGTTTGCCTTGGGGATGTTTTTAATGAAATAATAATTTTACAGCAATGAAAGACTGGAGAGGATGAATGTTTTAAAATGGGTTAATTTTAAGAAAAGAGAGTTCGGTCCAAGAATAGTTTTTACGATTTATAAAACTAATTAGTAATAAGGAACTCCGACATTTTTTAGTGGATAAAATTCAAAAAGTCATTTTTTAAATCAAATTGAGAGGAGGAAAGAAGATTACGGGCTGAGAACACCAGTAAATATATTAATTCACGGTTTAAAATCAGAAATGTTAAATCACTCTCTCTATTGGTTTAAATACAGAGTACTTACCAACACATTGACATTTGGTAGTATATATGGACTACAGCGGAGGAAAGATTATGCTTTTTTTGCGGGGATTTGCTGGAGACATCAAAACATTTTTTATTAGAGTGCATATATGTGGTAGAAATTTTAGAATATCTAAAATTGTTATTTGATGATTTTTTAATATACAATTACGGAGTAAGGATTTTATTTACTTTTATAATGGACCGTACCAAGAAGAAATTAATTTTATTACCACTAAAACCCAATATTTTATGTATAAAATGAGATCTACTCGAGTTCCTTTACCTAAAATTTTACTTCTCTGGTTGATCATATTGTTATAACACGACGTTTTAATGTATTTTATGAATATTATAAGATATAATCTCATGTGAATAAAGTTTTACCTTGGTAAAAAAAAAAAAAAAAAAAAAAATATCTATACATAATCAATTTCTTATAGGTCAATACAGGCTCTGAATCAGATGATGTAAACTCAGATTGTACTGAATTCTGAATTGATAGTTTGCAACCAAGGTCATTTTGGATTTATCATTCAAAGGTGTACTAAACTTAAAATACTATTTTACTCTGAAGCGAACAAGTCATCTTCTACAGGCGAGTGAAGTTAATTGATACAAAAAGCTATGAAATATGCTATCATTACACACTCCAATTTTTTCTTTGTTTTTACTGAAAATTTTGTTTTATTAAAAAACATCAAAGATACGTCTGGTAGTAAATTAGATTTCCTTTAAATTAATAATTATTATTGAAGTCTGTAACGTCCACCATTTTGAAGAAATTTGCGGAAAACTATATTTTTACTAAATTTTTAAAACTTTGACCTCGTTGCACGACCTCGTAATGTTGACCGATTTTGTTCAAACTTTGTATGTCGTCTTCTTTTATCACCAAGAAATAGAAAATCCACAATGTTGCTAACATTTCAAACATTTGAAAAATAAGAACAGCCCTAATATATATATATATATATATATATATATATATATATATATATATATATATATATATATATATATACTAAATAGAGTTCGATAATCATTTCCCTTCCTTTTGTTTGATGTAGAATATTATCTTTTTATATAAATGGAAATATTTGGAAACATGATTTACGTCACTTTCCAGGAATAAGATTTGCAAATCCGTTAAGCAGTTCAATGTGTACTTTTGGCCGCATAATATGGGTCCACGCCTCATATTCCATGAGGTAATACACGTTGATCACTTGCTTAATACGTAACCCGCTCTATTATGGAGCGTGAAGTTTTTTTTTTTTTTTTTCTATTTGTAAACTTGAGAAATCCTGAGTTCATATTCTCTAATAGAAATCATCATTAAAGTACATATCAATGCCGGAAGCTTTTCTTTGGTTCAAACTAAAGAGTTTTTAGAGAAAACGTGATAAATAGTATAATAAAACAAATTATTTTTTAATATGATTGAATTATAATCATAATGGCTGGGCTGAACAAATCCTCCAAACCAATCGGAAAAATCATATTAGTATCATGGCTCAAAACATCCGTTTCTGAGCATTTAGATAGTTAAACCATTCTTTAATCGCTTTGCTGGTAGTTTTTTAATAAACTTTTTTAAAGTGTTAAACCTTGTGCGAAAACCTTGCATGAAAACGTTTTAGAACTCATTATATCAAATAAATGTAGGTGATTGATTTGCGAATATTCATTATTATATTATTTTCTTATCCTAACAACATGATCCATTATCAGTCCCTCCATCTGCGACCAACTAGCATGGCGAAGTTGATCGACCCGGTTACATTCTTTATGATAAAGGCAATATTTTTTCATGTGTCTTACTGAAGGTAATTTCAATTGAATGTGTCTTAAGTTACCTCACAGAAAATACTGTATAAAATATTAAGAAGTACGGACATTCTCTATATACTTACATTTTAAAAATTACAACCCGTGATAATGTGAATATAGATATTTAGAAATATAAAAAAGTGTTGTTTTAAGAACGTGATTGGTTGAAAGCTCCAAAGGGAAAGAATGCCAAAAAAAATTAGTTGGGACTATGCAATAAAGCATCACTTCAATCGCAGCTGTTGAGGGAACAGTTATTGTATATTTTAATTAGATGGTATAATTGTTTTTGCTCTTGATAAGGTTACACCATTGTTGTAAGCATTATTAAAAAATTAGTGTTACAAATTGATGTAAAATTTAGCAGGAGCATGGCTGCTTATTTTGTCCACCCTCTCCCTCCATTTTCTTCTAGTCTTTTACGCTTCAGTTGTGTCTCAAATGCTCAGTCATTATACGTTAAATAAAGCCTTACTACCGGTCATCTGAGTGTTTATTTCACTTCAGTTTATTTAACGTATTGTATCATGGACAAATTCTTGAAGCCAGTGTGTCTTGATGCCGACCCCGGCACTCAAATAGGGTCCAAGCAATAGACGCATTGGATCGCTACATTTGAAAACTTTCTTAAGAGTACCTCGGACCTAAAGGACACTGATGCTTCAATAAAACTGAACATTTTGATCAACTATGTAAGTGCTTCAATATATGAATACATCTCAGAAGCGGCTACGTATGAGGACGCCATTAAGATACTGGATTCCATCTTTAATAAGAAAAAAAGTGAGGTCTTTACTAGCCACCTACTATCATCAAAAAGCAGGAGGAGGGGAATCTCTAGAAGAATTTTTACAGTCTCTGAAATTATTAAGTAAGGACTGCAACTTTAAAATCTCAACTCAATTTTTGCAAAGCCATCGTCCTCTTCGGTCTTGGCAGATCTCTTTCAGCAAATCTAGAGCAATAATAGTACTCTCTTAAATGCAAAAGCTCTTATAGCTAAGAGGTTAGCATCTCACTCTCCTATCAGTCCGTGGGAGGTAAGGGCAATTATTCTAGCGGCTGCGGCAAGATACGCGGCGTTGGACCTCAAGATCCCCTCTGTCACCGATGGAAAGTGGAGTTGGGCTGCTGATATAATTCGCTACTTCCCTTCGTGTTCCCTGCCTTATGGAAAAATTATTAAAAAACTTTTACGCCAATTCAAGGATTTAAATATGTAGACCGGTTTTATCGTTAATTTATGTTTGGCTGTGGATGATTTTAATACCGACTTGACATAGAAAGAGAAAAAAACTGAAAACATAGAGACATCTCTCTGGCCTATCTTTATCATAGTATTAACCTCACAAACCTCTCCTTTTTCATAACATATTTTACTAATTATTTTATTATTTTTTACATTTATTACAAAAAATCAATACATTTTGATGCTTTGTTTCTTTTATCTTCTAGATGAATTATGAGGGGCGGTCTTACTGTCTTCCTCCTTCACTTTCGTCGTCAAATCGGCCAGAAAAATGCTAAGAGAATTAATAAGCTTTGAGAGGAAGCCTAGAGAGCCTTCCGTGACGAGGGAGGCATTGAACTACTTACCATAAGAACAAGTCAGTCCCGACAAGAGACGATGGAGTTCCTCTCATCCAGGAATACTGTCAAATAAGTGACTCCGAACACAGGGGGGAACTCCGTTTCAAGGTTCATCCTCTAGAGTTAAATAACTCAAGCTGTTTAATGTAACGCAATAATAATAATACCAGCTTTGTTATGAAAAAGGGAGAGGTTTAATACTATAATAAAAGAGAGGCCAGAGAGATGTCTCTATGTTTTGAGTTTTTTTCTCTTTCTATCTCAAGTCGGTATTAAAATCATCCACAGCCAATAATTTTTATAATTTTTTTTTTTACTACGTGTTGTAAAATATATTTCAATTAATTTAAAAAACATTAAAATTATTTTGTCATTTATAATTAATCATATCACTAACCTGGGATATATAAATCGGGTTCAATGATAAATCCAGTTCATCAATACTTAGGATAGTTTTTGGACAATTATTTCTTATGGATATTTTTTTTTAATCACATGATTTACATACATGTTTTATATTATTTAGTAAATTTATTTTATTTACTGAAAACAATACCCCCAATGAATGAAAGGTTTTATAGACATAGTTTTTGTCATAGATTCCGATTTATTTATCCTAAGAATAACATAGGAACAATAATGATTTCTTTCATTCCATGCGTTGTTTTGAGCCCGACATGCTATTTCACCAGGTGGCGCTCCAATCTATTGTCGTAACTCTCCTTATAGGGCTCTGCTCTAGAGTTGCCATCTTTAATCAGTCTCGCAAGACTAGGAATCATGCTGAGCATACTGGGACGCTTCATGACCATAAAATGGACTGGGGAGGATTTTTTAGGACAGCTTCAAAATATCCATCAAAAGATGTAATATATGCGTGTCAAGAGAATGGAAAGGTTATAAAAAGATTAATTAATTCATGCAATAATAGATTGCCAAAAGAAACTAACTTAATTTTAAAAATATCTATGGCTGTAATAAAAAAAGATAGTTAGGTCTTTCAAAAAGATTTATGACCATATTTTTGATTCATCACCGGAATCCAACTATTTATTGTCTCTCATTAAAGAGATTACAAAGTGTTAAACAAGTATAAGACTGTTCCATTTAGGAAAAAAAGAAAATAAGGATATTCAAGGAACATTCTTACTAATCTCATTCAATTTAAACATCAATAATTTGGTATATGGTCATTAAGGGTACGGTTACTTTGATCTCCTACCTGAGCTAGAAACAAAAGAAGCCACACTTCAACACGGTCATCGTGCTAACATTCCTCACAAACCTCTCTATTATTGTACTTATTATAGAAGAAGAAGGAAAAAAAGTATTCGTCATCCAGAGTGCTCCTGCCTTGTTCTTATTATTGTTTACATTGATTCATCATTGCTTTGGATCAAATTTCTCGAATGGGAGTGGACGGGTGGCATGATTCCAGTCATTATATTTGCCCCGTCTCGTCCATCCTCAATGATCGGAGGAGGAGACGAGACGTTTGGGAGCTCCTTCATCAATGTGGTCGCTCCTAGCACTGACTCGGCTCATGAATATGTTCAACGGGACTCGCGGATCCAGATCCTTCTATAATAAGTACAATAATAGAGAGGTTTGTGAGGAATGTTAGCACGATGGCCGTGTTGAAGTGTGGTTTTCTTTGTTTTCTAGCTCAGATAGGAGATCAAAGTAACCGTACCCGTCATTAATATTTTGAAAGACCAAACTATGTTATTGTAAAATTAATTAGCATAAACTATTTATTTTAAAATATATAATTTCAACAGCTATTAGAAACATTGTATATATTCATATCAGTAGTTATTTTTTGTGAAATATAAAATATAACCTCTCTGCTATATTTTATGATTTTTGGATGACGCACTTGCTTCCACAACACAATCATACGTACCCGGATCGAATTAAACTTTTAAGTATATTTGATTCTATGGAGTAAAACTTCTATTTGTCATATTGGCTGATAGTTTATAAAAGTATAACTTAGAAGAAATTGTGAGATATATTTTTATACTAAGTATCATCAATCCATATTAAGTCTTAGATTAAATAGAAATCAACTGTCTTGAAGGTCTAATTGAATACACTTTTCGACTCTAGATAGGTTATTATGTTATTGCAGAAACTAAATGCTTTTAAAGAAATAAAGACAATTATATAGTTAGGACTGTTAATTTTTTTTTTTTGCCTATATGGTTCGACAGAATTGCATTTTGACTAGATATATATAAGCATAATAATTAGTCTATCGAAACTAGGATCTTATCAATGAGGTAGACCAAAAATGACCATTCCCTCTCGGGATTCGATTTTTTATTATTTATTTCAACAATTTAATTTCCCCCTACTTGGAGCTAAAAATATATTATAAAAAAGGGATATATAAACATACGAAAAATCGATTAGGATATTGGGGTAAGCTACACCATCGAGGGGGTTCCGCCATGCACTAAGAAATTCGATGAAGATATTACACAATAGAGATCCCAATAAGATCTAAAAACTCTTAAAAGATACGACACATTATCTTATACGGAACGGAAGTAAACAAAATGTCTGTGACTTTTCTCGGATCTTTCATTGTTTATCCCAGAACAGCCAAGGAATGTCCCGAACTGCCTATGCATATTAAATTCCGTCACTTTCTGCCCCTTGGCGTGGCGGTTTGAGAGATCTGAAGATAGATATAGCTCTCTGGTGTCCTTGATTACTCGTCGAATCCCAATTTATTCAAGCCACTCTATGATATATGCTCATTGACGATAGGTAGAGCCTCAGCTATGCTGAAAAACTAATAAAGTATTTAATAGAATATGTCTTGAGGATTATTATTGTTGAGGATGCCATTGAATAACTTACAATAAGAACAAGTCATTTTATACGAGAGATGATGATTTTGTCCTAAAAAGGAAGTCAGTCCTGTTGCTTGTTCTCCGTTTTGAATGAAGAACCATATCTTGGAATTAGCAAAAAATAAGGAATGGTCGTCTTTTAGGCATTCAACGTCGTTGTCTACATGATCCGTGGATGAGTTTCAATCCGTGCCTAACAGTGGATTATGATTATCCTCGCTCTGATTGCACATGCCTCCCCCGTGAGGACTGTCTTGATGTACTTGATTCACTCCTCCCAGACGAATTCTGAAGGGAGAATTCACTGTCCTCTTCATTCATTTTCGGCAAGCGTCAAGTCGGCCTCAATATGCTTAAAGAATTAATCTGATTAGAAAACAAGCCTCGTGGGTAAACCAGCAGTGACAAGGAGGTCATTACCCACTCACAATAAGAATAGGCCAGTCCGACCGAGAGATGAGAGAGTTCCCCTTGTCCAGGAATCCTGTGAAATAAGGGACTCCGACACAAGAAGGTAACTCCGTATCAAGTCTCCTCCTTTAAAATAGAAAATCCCTCAAGCCTTTTGTTATGAAAAAATATATAATCTACTTGGATCCAAATAATATCAACTTACGATGACGTGTTTGTTTTGGACACATAGAAACACAAGACGCTGTTTCTCTGCTATTGAAGGGAATCAGCTTTCTATATCTTTATATCTCTATGGATTGAACACAATTTGCTACGAACTATTGGTGGATTTATTTCTTCCGAGTTCCAGTTCTGGAAATCCCTAATACCAATCAGTACTCCCAATCCTTGTAATCTTTTGAAAGTAAATATCAATACTAAAGTAAACCTTAAGGCAATGACGTCATGTATTGAATTTATATATTTTTCTCCTCCCAGGACGTCTTGGAACTCCAAGCAACCTTCCTTCTCTCTTATTTCGTTTTTTCTTTCTCCTCTTATGAACAGGATTCGTTAGAGGGCGTGCTTTGGTATGTGCCTCTTTCAGTCCGGGAAGGATATCCCTCCGGTGTCCGGCTCAGCCTCCGGACCCTCCAGTACCTCGTGATCCCACTCCTCTCCCTGGCCATCCTCGTCGTGGGACTCCTGCACTCACTCCGGGCGGGGAGGACTTCTGCCCTGCACAGCCGAATCTGCCACTCTGGCATGCCGTGGCGGGATCCTCGGGACTCCTCATTCCCATCCTCTACCTCTTATTTGATGAAATCAACCCCAGAATCTCAAGGAGGTTCCCTGCATTGAGCGAGCTCTTCGACAACGCCGTTGTCTTCATTCTCCCGCTTTATCTCATCTTTGAGGTTGCTTGGCTCATCACGGGTAAAAACAACAGATGCCTTGCACTCGAGACTAACCAATTTACATTATTCATGAACTATTTAAGTTATGAGAGAGTGGGCAGAGATGAAATGAAGAAAAGAAGGGATATTCCTTCTACGAAATATAAAACCTGTCATTTACATATTTTAATTTAAAAATGTATAACGTAGCAGTACTAACGCTTCATACCGGATTAAGTTTCGGTGGGGTGAATTTGTTTTAGGAGCTAAACAAAAAACAACTTCAAAGGTGTATTTTTCAAGCGAAATTATTGCCAGGTGTTACATATGAAATTGTCAACTTGTGAGCCTGACGAAATGAAAGGCATAAACATAGATAGATTGTAGAGGATTAGCTTTGTATGTTTATCTTTCATCATTCTTGCTAGGATATCAGTTCAAATTTAATTCTGAGTTAATAGTTTCCTATTTCTATTAAGATATGAAAACATCATTCTTCAATGTTTTGCAAAATGCTTATATTAGCATATTGCATTGATAATAAATGCCTTTTATATCTTTAGCTGTTGGTGTGCCATTGAGTTTTTTCAACTTGTCTAATAAAAGGTTTAAAAAAATCTTAAATATCCTACTCAGAATACTCATGTTCTTTATTTGATGTATAAATCATATATTATGAAGATGTAAAATAAACTTGAAGATAACAAAAAGAAATATCCATCAAAACAAGTGTGCTTATGAAAAAAGAAGAAAAATATAGGGATAGATTTTTCTTTTTCTACTAGACCCACCCTACAACATCTTTCAGCTAAATATGCGCTTATAACATTAATTAATTTTTCCCTAACAAATGTACAGAAATATATTTGATAAAGTATTTGATTTTTTAAAGTAATTTTGTCGTTTGTTATTAATTATAAAAATACATTGATTTTTTTTGCCCAAAAATCTCCATCAACAAACTGTTTCACAAAAAGCAACTATAAATTACTTAAGCTACTTTTTTATATGCTGATGTACTAAATATACTATATAAATATTTCTGACTTTAAACAAACAACCTATAAATAATTTAATAAGACATGGCTCGTTATTAACAAATTGCCACCGCAATTTTTTAAATAAATACAATTTTGAAATAGTGTCAAAAAGGATCATTCACTCATTCAATAAATGCCAATAGATTACACTCTTTAGACCTATATTTTTAATAATATAATACATAACAATTGATGCATTTTTTTAATTTCAACTTTTTTTATTCACGTACATTTTCTTTGGACCAATCACGTTTAGCAATTATCTATATCATCTCTGACGTCATGGTAAATAAGTGTATATTTGGCGAAAGAACATAACTATATTAATATATGGACTTTTTATTTGAAAACGTATTTACTGTAAAGTTCCCGTGAGCGAGAGAAAAATATATACAAAATATAAACAATAGCTTAGTAAACGTGTTAGAGACACATGGGCTTTCAGTCCCTAAACCATAAGTCCCACATATACAACAGTAAATTCAGTTTTTGCGTATAAATTATTGACTTATTTACATTTTGGTCTACCTCATTGGTAAGATCCTAGGTTCGATAGACGAATTTTAATGCTATAATGCTTATTTATATCCAGTCGAATGCCATTCTATGGAACCATATAGGCACAAAAAAGTATTTACTTATTTACTTTAAATGGTATCAATAGATATTTTTCTCTCAATTTTTTATAATACTTTACAAGTGAAACTAAATTTCTATTTATAAATACCTAAACAATCTAAATATCATAATATACACATAGATTCCCCTACGGAATGCTCCTCTCTTTAAGTACAATTACGTTTATCTCTTGGGAAGTGCGTATTTAGGGAAAATTAAAGGGAATTGGAAGATTTATATCAACTGAAATACTTTATGTATTTATATTAGTTAATACTTATTTTATGAGTCTATGTAGGCATATAATTGTATTTTTCTCATCTTTTTATACAATTTCTTCTCTAACTTACTTTAAAAATTATATATGACAAAATAAATAGATAAACATAATACTATAAGCTTCAGAAGCAAAAAATAAATTGTAAACATTTAATGGTAAAAAAAAATTCGTTGGATGCCTTCGATTATTAATTGAGTGTTTGCGACTATCATTTGAAAGCCTTCTGTTATTTTTTGAAAGTCTGTGATTATAATTTGAATGTGTGTCGTTTCCCCCAGAAACATCCTAGCACTTTGGCTGTCAGGGATGTCAGGAATTAAAAAAAAAAAAGTTATACATGTATAAATAATATATAAAACTATATTCCAATTACTGAATTCAAATATATGTTTATTATTATTATTCCAGGACTGTATGGGTTTTGGTTCTTCTCCGTGAGCGACCCAGCCTCCTGCGACCACACCCTCTACGTCTTTAGCCTTGTGGTCATCATCAACTTTTGGATCCACCTGCTTACCCCTCTGATCTTTATGTTAAGCCTCTGTCTACCCGGATATTTCCCTTCTGCGGCTACTCTGCCTACTGGAACTCGCAAGCAAGGCCATCAACGCCTGGGGCCGATCCACGCGACTCCTCTTAGCCTCAACGCTTTCCCTGCCCTGGGAATATCCATGATTGCAGTGGGGGTCCTATCCCTGAGTCACTGCAGGAGCAATCCCGCCGAACAAGAGGAGGTCTTATCACGGATACCTATCTGGCTCCTCGTCACCGGAGCCTCTCTCCTCTTCGTGCCCTCTGTGTACCTTCTCTACGACAAGTACTGCAAGCACGAAGACTCTGGACCCCTCATTAAGGCCCTCTCCCAAGGAGTGGTCATCAACTACCTACTTCTAGGGCTCTCTTGGGCCATTCTGGGTTCCTTTGGGTCTTTGGCTCCGTGAGCCATGAAACCTGTGGCCACGACTCGGCTACCTATCGCTTTGCCTTCTCTACGCTTATTATCCTTAATGTGATCATGGACACTTGGATCTGTTATAAGATCTGCGTTGTTCTACACTGGGCCTTTCTATCTGATGACTAAAGATTTACTTCTACTTAAGAGCAGTATTGCAAGGTGATGGAAGGGGAAGGGATTCTTTGACATCAAGGGTCTATTAAAAAAGTATATTCAACTATCCTTAATTTTTTTACAATATTCTTATTAAATTTTGTACAACGGTTATTTTTTTATGATGGCTACGGGATTTCTTTATGTTTTATCCTTTCACTACGGCACTAGATCTTCGATATATAATTTATTCAAATTTCTATGAAAGAGGAGAATGGGGAAATATATATTGAATGATCCGTTATCTTAAGAATTTATTTTTTAAACATCTTTTTAAACTTCAGGATATTATTTGTGTTTATCTCTTTACATACATCCTAAGGGCACTGTTTATTATGCCCTTTAATATGAAGGCATCCTTTCATAATAACTACGTTGGAAGGAGTGAAACACATCAAATATCTCGACATTTTAAGTATCTATATGGCAAAATTATGGTTCAATTTTACACAATAATTTATTTATAATGTCATCACTGGACGTAATTTTATACAAATAAGATACCTTTTAAAAAGACTTACCCATCCATCTATAATGCCCAGTGTTTTCTTTTTCTTCATTTAGACTACAATAATCAACCCAGAAGTAGTGACGCCTTTCACTAACCATCTGTTTTTATTATGATGTCACAATATGACCAAATAATCCCTTCATTTTTCCATCACCTTTAAATTATATATACTTACATATATATAATAGCCTGAACATATCCATGTTAATTGTGATTTAGCCTATTTTCAACTTTTTCCAAAAACACATTTTTTATTTGCATAGCACGTGCCTCTTTTCAAGCACAACCAATTTGACAAATTTCACATCTTAGTGGAATTCAAGAAGCATAAAATATTAATTTTTCCTCTGCACAAATACCACGTGGTTTTTAAAGCAGCAACAATACTACACAAAATGAGTTACCTAAGAAATAAGCAATTAATACTGTAATAAATATACAAACCAACGACTTATCTTCCATCTTGACAATTTTTGATATTCGTATGAAAAATAAAGAAGAAGACGTATATTTTTTGATGTTAAAGAAGCTACATGTTGATTCATGTATTCTAATAGTGTTACGATAAACTATATTCCTACATAATATATTATATATATATTGAAACAACATTTTTCTTCATTATATTAATAAAATATTATTCCTTATATGTTTTACAAATTATATAAATCTATATATATCTACTGTGTGCACCAAAATATGTATTCCTTTGTATTGTGGATTTATTGTCTTTTTAAAAATATATATAGTATATATTTTCTATGATTCAATTCATTTTATAATTTTCCAAAACGTGGTATT
>CP045897.1:1206249-1259441 GCA_013387185.1 Caligus rogercresseyi | reverse complement strand
CAGGATAACTCAAAAAGTATTGAACGAATTCGGATGAAATTTTGTGGAGTTGTTGAAAATGCCACAAGGAACAAGTGATTAAATTTGGGCATCTCTGAGTGCAGAATTAAGATGCAAATGACTAAATACTAATAAATATTTCAAGTTAGCCTACTCTGCAATACATGTCGCTGTTCTGTGAAATCGTGTGCCGGGAAGCGTCTTCCTTCTCGGAATTTCCGTCGAGGGAACCCTCCCCCGTCCCTCTACGCCGCCCCAGTCGTGAAAAATCCGCCTCGTAAGGCTCATAAGGACCCCGTGCGGCGGAGGTTTGCACTCTCTGATGTATATATGCATCTAGTTTTATTATGCTGTAAGTTGGAATTATTGACGTTGTTTATTTAGATTTGTTGACTCATTTGAATGAACTACTTTTTCATTTAGCTGCAGCTATCATTCCTTTTCGAAAGAGTAATTTATCTTTGGGGTTATTGATTTTAAGATTATAAAAAGTAAGTTTATAACGTATCAATATGACAACTTAGTATTTTAAAATTTCGAAATTAATAAAGAAATACCTTTTTTCAAGCATTTGGTTTTCTAAGTTTCTTATAAGTAATTATAACTTTGTTTTTTTCTCTTGTTCGTATTTTGTATGTTTAAATGCATAAGGACTTTTTGCTGAACCGAGTATTGCTGATTTATACCATAAATGTAGTAATAAACCATATCAAAAGACTTAGTTTTTAATTTATTTGCAAACATTCTTCACACTTATTTTTGTTAACATACGAATGAAAAAATTAAATATGATTTAAGAGAAATACATAATACAGCTAAAATTTATACTCTTTGTTACAAACTCCATATGAAATTATTTCATTGACCGAGTAAAAGCACTAAACAAAGTAACCAAAAAACCAAACAAAGACTACACTCTCTTGTTAGCAAAATATCTATTCTGTATCTTTTAATCCTTTTCCAACAAACACACATTTTTATAAAAAATAATTTGTTAAAAGTATTTTTTAAATATAATATGAACTACATAGAGGCAATATACACTCAGAGAGTGTGTACCTCCGCCGATCCCCACAACATTCCCATTCAAACATTCTCCCTTTCACACGCCCGATTTTCTATCTCTAATCATTGTTCCTCTCTCTTAGCTCATTTTGCATATTAAAAAAGCACTCAGAGACGGAAGAAGAAGTTAAAGCGACGTCACTGGGTTAACATAGTCCTGAGCTGATATATGAACAATAATACGTCAATGAATATTTTTTTAGCGTTTGTTCTTTCCTACTACCTGAATAGAGACCCCTTTCATTATTATTATTAGTAGTATTTTGCTCATTTTGCATATTAAAAAAGCACAAAGAGATGCCAAAATTTAATCACTTGTTTATATTGGCATTTTCAACAACTCCACAAAGTTTCATTCGAATCCGTTCAGTACTTTTTGAGTTATCCTGCTGACAAACTAACAAACTAACAAACCAACAAACGCCAGTGAAAACAATACCTCCTTCGGCGGAGGTAATAACTATTTGAATTCCAAATGGCAAAAAAATCAGTGGTTTCGAATACTTGGTGTACGCACACGCAATCACTCATAAGCCAAGATGCAACCTCCCCCCAAATAACTGCTACATTGTTACTACACAAGCACGTTCAAAAGAACCTAAACAGTCTTATGCCCCTCATGAGATAAGACTCCTTTCGGAAGAACTGGGTCATTTGAGAAGGGAGGAGTTTTTAAAAATTTAATATCAAACATAATTCTATGAAACATGAATTACTAATTATGACGCTCAAATAAATATGTTGCTGAGTTGATTTCTTTAGAGAATACTATAAACAAGGATACTACTCAGAGACATTTTTTTCGATCGTGATGCTTGAAAAATAGGACAGTGAATAATGATCTATATATTAATTCACCAATCTCTGTCCGTCTGTATGTCCGCACGCTATCTCCTCCCACATTTATGGTCAGATTTGAACTTTGAAGGTACCTATGGAATCCTTGGGTCAAGACGGACCTAATAAAAACTATTTGCAAAGTGATGGGACCAGAAATGAAAATGAAAAATTCAGACCTTGTCTGATTTAAACTACCTACTTTTCGAGGTAAAGAGAGGAAAAAAGAAAAGGAGGAGAAGGAGTTAGAGAAATGGACAAAGAAAAAAAGCATCTCATGTGACTTAAAGCATATTCTTTGTACAAAGTCAACTTTTTATGAGGAATGTTTGTACAAAACATTTTCTCTCTCCTCTCTTTATTCTTTAAGGTCTGTTTCACTCACAAACCAGCTCCAAAACCTACCCATACCCGAAGGGCGAACATATGGGCGCCGTAGGCGCCCAATAGGCTAGTAATATTATTTACAACAAGAAATCCAATTTCATGAAAAATGAAAAACGTGGAAGGCAACTGTCCAAACCTGATTTGAACTGTTTCTGTTTGTTGAATGTGACGACAAAGTAACATTCTACTTGTCATATTTTCCATATTTATATCAAATATGTGTAAACATTTATATACTTACGAACATATCAATAAAATATCTGTAGTTTTTTAATTTATGGAGTATGTTTGCTTACTACTACGATGATTAACCATGGACTAGCTGAATGTTAGTACCGCTACACTGTAACATAAATATGTCGTTCATTTTAGAAGATTGTAGAGAAAAGTAACTAAAATTATGTCAATACATGATGTACGCATATATAAAATGAACTTAGTATAACCATTGCTCTTTATTTTTATTATTCATAAAGGCAACTAAACAAAGGTAACAAAAAACAAGGACTACAATTCTAAAGAATCACACTGTTAGCAAAATATTTATTCTTTATCTTTTTAATGGTTCTTAAAACAGTATAATTTTTTTCAAAAATATACTTGTCAAAAGCATTTTTGACAAATAATTAACAAAATATCATTTAAAAAAATTAATGAAAATAAAAACCCTGCTAATATTGGACCAAAGAAGCAAGGCTGTAGGAATTTGTAACAAAAATAATGACGTATATACCCAGAGGTATGCAGAAAAAATAAACGAAAAAGGCAGAAAAATATGCAAAAAAGGCAAAACAAATGCTTATTACGTTTGGGCGAAAAATGACAATGTTTTAAAAAAATAAGTTCAAAATTATAATTATTACAGATAACACTATGCAACAAAAAATTTGCCAACGGCCAAAACTTTCAAAAATTGATTCTATGGAGTCCATGCAATGATAAATTGCTATTTCGAACAATGGGATTTTGTTTATCTGGCCACAATTAAAATTTTAAAATTTTCATGTTTTAGGCCAATGGTACATACGGATCTATGATTTTCAGGGACAAGGCAGCAATTAACAATAATGCATTACCAATACAATTTCGAAGAAAGATCCAATAAATCTATTGGTAAAGTAATATTTCCAAAACACTGATTATGTAATGAGATAATTGCATTATAGTCGTAAAAAATGGGACAAAACGGACACTTTCACGTTATGATAGATATATCACTCATGGACAATTTTTTCAGCTGCAAAGTTATATTTACATACGTTCCAGGATTTAGAATAGCCATCGAGACCATTAGAACCATTAAAAACGACTTTATTATCGAATAATTGAGCAAAAATCATTAGGCACCTATGCTCCTCATATCTATGATCATCATTCTAAAGGTTTCGTGGATTGTTAAAATTTTCTTCGTTCCGTAACAAAAGGATTAATATCAATATACTTATACTAAATACTTATTTCGAATATAATTTTAAAAAAAAATATTTTTGTATTTATATTTTCCCATTAATAAAAATTTATTGTGTTAATTTTAAGGACATGTAACTTACTGAGGTAGAATACATGCAAATGTATATATATATTTTGATATTAATCCTTTTGTTACGGAACGAAGAAAATTTTAACAATCCACGAAACCTTTAGAACGATGATCATATATATAAGGTTTCGTGGATTGATAAAATTTTCTTTGTTCCGTAACAAAAGGATTAATATCAATATACTTATACTAAATACTTATTTTGAATATAATTTTTCAATATGAATATTTTTGTATTTATATTTTCCCATTAATAAAAATTTATTGTTTTAATTTTAAGGACATATAACTTACTGAGGTAGAATACATGCAAATGTATATATATATTGATATTAATCCTTTTGTTACGGAACGAAGAAAATTTTAACAATCTACGAAACCTTTACAACGATGATCATAGATATGAGGAGCATAGGTGCCTAATGTTTTTTTCTCAATTATTCGATAATAAAGTCGTTTTTAATGGTTCTAATGGTCTCGATGGCTATTCTAAAGCCTGGAACGTATGTAAATATAACTTTGCAGCTGAAAAAATTGTCCATGAGTAATATATCTATCATAACGTGAAAGTGTCCGTTTTGTCCCATTTTTTACGACTATAATGCAATTATCTCATTACATAATCAGAGTTTTGGAAATATTACTTTACCAATAGATTTATTGGATCTTTCTTTGAAATTGTATTGGTAATGCATTAATGTTAATTGCTGTCTTGTCCCTGAAAATCATAGATCCGTATGTACCATTGGCCTAAAACATGAAAATTTTAAAGTTTGAATTGTGGCCAGAAAAACGAATATCACGACTAAATAATCATATATCTGTAATCCCCATTCTCTAAATTACTAGATTCATTTGTTTTTTGCGTTGGCAAGACAAAAGTCATTTTTTTGTTGCATAGTGTAATTATCTGTAAATGTCATTGGCTAATAGTAACAGCATTTTTATAAGTCCACAAAAGGTCGCTCATGAGGAGACTTTTTTCAGTCGCATCCTCCTCAAATTTGTAAAATATGCTATAAATATGCAAAAAGGCCATATATGTGTTATTTGTGTTAAAAGGTAATTTTTGCTCAGAAAGTCGATTTGCCATATTCTTACAGCCCTGCTAATAATATCACGATTGAAGATCCATTTGTGTTGACTTTCGTAATTCATCAACAGCTGCTCACTTTGTCCTCTCTACTAATAAACTATCTACTCTTCGTATTATCTTAAAACTCATTCAGAAGAGGGAGTGAAACCCAAGGTCGGTATAATAAGGTCTGGGCAATACAAAAACAAAAATGTAATCCTAGCAGTATAACTACTCAATGACGTCACTGGAGAACGAATATAAATTTATTTTATTTATTTATTTATACACACACTCTAACATAAATAAATATATATATATTTATTTATAGATAGATAGAGAGATTGATATATATATATATAAACGTTCTCCAGTGCCGTCATTGAGTAGTCACACTGCTACATGTTGTTTTTGTATTGCCCAGACCTTATTATACAGACCTTGGTGAAACCCTGAAGAAAGATCACACACCAAAAAAAATATTCAATGGGGTTCACCCATAATTGCTGTTGTTCTTTTTTGAAAGGTTCCTGTTATGGAGAACCCCTTTTATGTAAGGTATAAATTAACTCATGAGATATTTCTCTGAGATAGTGAGGCACCACCTGCGCTACTTTTTTTTAAAAATACGAAGGCCAATAAATATAAACTTTTCAAGCTTCGCACCAAGTCCCTCTGGTGGCCAAGATTCGGAAGCTCCATTTCCTATGCAATGAATTTAACAGGTTTAACATTTGAATAAAAAATACACTGTATTAAAAAAAGCTGTTTTGAAAAAAAAATATTACTCCTTTCACTAATTGAAGAAGCGCAAACATTGTTTTAAAAGACGATCAATTAAAGGAATGTGCTCGGTTATAGACGTGCTCGCAAACACCAGTTCTTATGTTGGTGTCTCTATTTTGTTTCCTCTTCTATATCTTAATGCCAGATTGAGTATCTTTGTATGGTGAAGGATGATAAAGCAGAATAAATATTCATTCTTCGCCTTAATAATTAAGGAATTTTCTTATTAAAATAATAGTATGATAGTGGTATATTAGACTCTAAAAAGCCTTAAATAAAATTGATTGTGGGCCAGTAGAAAATTAGGATTTTAGAGGATAAAAATGTTTCATGCATAATAGTATTAATTTGTTAAATTCCACTTGTATTATTCCTCACCGAATATTCCTCATATTTTGACATTAATTTAATTTAATCGGCTATATCTCATTAAATAAAATAGTCCTTTAAAACGACGGTTCTGTGTGTTTATTACAATTTCTATCCTTTTAATTCTTTAAGACCAAGGCATATAGAAACACAACATATTGCCAAGAGAGCTGACTTTTCACTTCTTGCTCTGACGTCATTAACAAACCACCGGCAAGCGGGAAGATTAACATTCTAATATATTTTTGATGACGTCATCATCTTAATGTTTATAGTTTTTATAGTTACTGAACAGAATATTTTCCCTCCTTCTTTTATGCGTTCTTGGACCCCGGAACGTTCATTTGATGCGTTTATGTGAGTAAAGCATTGTAAGGAACCTATTTTGCTGATGGATCCATGAAACATAAAAGCAAAAGGTTTCGTGATTGATGAATGACTGCCCACATTACGAATAGAATCAGAAGTGTAATAATATGCTTATTCAATATATGAATATTTTTCCGCTGAAAATAGTGACAAAATCTTAAAAATAATACAATTTATAGTAAACTCAATTCTTTTTACATTTCATTGGCTATAAAATCAAAGGACCTTCTAATCTATAATATGAAATCTGTTTGTTGTAAGCCCCATGCCATGAATCAGTTGTCATGCGTTCAGACTCTTCTACTCTAAAGCACTGATTGAGTCTATAGTTTATTCAGGTATCTCCAGAGCTGGGATTTGGTACCGTTTATTCGGTAGATTTGATTTTACCGAATATCGACCGGTGCGGTAGATAAGAAAGAAAGAGAAATTTATTTATGTATCTGCTCTGTGACCTCTTCATATGCATTTAGTATCGGACAAATTATAAGAAAGGACAATTAAGTACATATTTGTTATACTTTTTTCGAGATTATTTGAAATTTAATACCTGTTATTTTTATATAAATCATATATGCCCTCGAATTTTGAGGGAAATGGATGTAAAGGCAAACAAATATTTCCTTAACTGTCTTTTGTTAGTCGTTGTCCGATATTAAATGCGCTTTCAGCTCGGAGTTGTTTATTTATTTAGCAAAGTACAACTTCTTCACACCAGGTAAAAACGCTTCCAGTTCTAAATACCGATTTACATTCGGGTGTCGCAGCTCTGGGTATTACATATTAGAGATTCAACTTCATTGAGTGTCGTATTATAGAACCCTGGTATGTTTATAAAATCTAAATAATTTGACCAAAATGAATTGTTCTCCATTACTATATATACAAAGCCCTTCTGATAAATAATGTTGATGGAGTTTTTTTAGTTTTGATATTAATAATTGCAGTCTGTCCTTGAATATCACTCATTTCGATTTTTTTTGCTGGCTCAGGTTTCACATGGATGATGGATGGCCAAATACAAGTCCTTGATTAATTGAAGAGTGTCCTCAGCCTTCATGAACCTTGGGACACTTTGTTTTATAAGGTAATGTCGTGGGCGTGCGTGCGTTCACTGTCAATTAGGTGTATAAGAGTCCTATCCTGCAAGGTGCAGCCACATAAAGGAGTCAAAATGGCTTTGCATTCTGTCATCATCATTCCTGTTGATGTCTTGTAAGAGAAGAAATAAAAAGTAAGGCCTTTTAGATGCATAATTGTGAATAAGGATAACCTATAAGGAAAAATATAAAAAACAAGAAATCCTGATTGTCCGACGCTCTTTAAGACAAATTCTGAGCTACCAACTATGTAGATACCTGCATTGGAAAAATATACCTCCTAACACATTCCTGCTGGGATAAATAAATAGGGATCCTTAACAAAACCTTAATCAACGAAACCCCTCATTTATTGGGGATAAATAAATGGACTCCCATATGTATACCTTACGTAGATATATATAGAGCATAATAAATTTTATGACACAAATATCTATATTATCGGCTCAATAAGATATTTATTGAGCAGATAAAATATTTTAACTAATAATATTGACCATTTTCTATTGAAAATACTGTATGAGGTAAAAAGTTATAAGCATGAAGGAGTACTTTTACCGACACATTACCTCCAGTAAATAAAAGGCTTTGTGATGTACAGTTTTAACATAGATCCCTTTTTTGCCTATTTGGTTTGATAGAAATAAAATCCAACCTGGACATAAATATGCATTATAGCCTTCTATAAAGTTTGTCTATCAAACTTAGAATACTCATTTGAATAAGGTTGACCTAAATGGACCTTTCCCTCTCGGGATTCGAACCTGTGCCCTTAGCATTGAGAGTTGAACACCCCTCATCACACTGAGCTATTACAATTCCTTGATACCTATTCATTTACTCCAACGAAAACACGCACTCGTATTATAGTTGTTTGTCCCATAGAGATATAAAGATATAGAGAGCTACTTCCCTTCAATAGCGGAGGAACATCGCTCAGCTGTATTTCTGTGTCCAATATAAACAAAGTAATTAGTACTACGTCATCGTAAGTTGATCATAGAAATAAAAATATTTGTTTATATTGGACACAAAAACGTATTCCTCTGAAGAATCCAATAAGCCCTCTCTATGTCTTTAGATCTCTATGGGTTGATCAGATAAGATGGCTATGAAATGGTAACCCTTTTGAGTTGAGTAGCCTTTTGAACCCTTCTTTGTTGTCATATATCATGCTTTATAGGAGTTTTAATCCATTCAATCCATTCTTTATAGCATTTTAAATAGTATTCTGACCGCTAAGAAATCACAATCCTTAAGATATATATATATATAGTCATTAAATACACCCAACTTTTTCTCCAATTTGATTGGCTGGGTCCTCAATAATAAAAATAGTTGGCACTATGAAATAAGGTATATTGACTTCACTCAGGGTTGTTGGAAAGTGAAATTCAACAAGAGATAAAAGTAATACTTTAATGAACAATATGTGTCATGTCCATGCCATTAATTAATTCTTATATATAAACTCTATTAATATTATCTAATGATATTAACGAAATAAAAGAATATTTCCCTTGAAGAGAAATAATTAATGTTTACTTTTAATAACTATTTCACCGTTCATTTTGATATAATTTACTTTAAAAAAAACTAAAGCTAACACGTTTAAATAAATTAAAAATAAACATTATAGCTGAAAATTTCAGCATTGAAGATTAAGTCAATCAATTTTAAAAACTTAATAAAGAACATATAGCGTATATAACTATTTTATTTAACTCATTTAATAAAGATAGGGATTAAAAAGTACTCTACTGGAAATTATTAAAACATATCAAAATTATAAATATTTTCGTCGTGGATTGAGGTATAAAGATGGGTAATATTCGACGGATATGTCCGTACTTCGATGATTGTTTTGTTTATTGTCCATGACGATAATTAGATCTTCACTTGACGATAAGACGTAGATAAAGAATGAAAATTGACAATTGAAAAAATATTGCGTACTAAGGGGTTTGTGAAAACTACCATAATAAAAATCCTTCAGGATGATGTCTATTCAATATCATTATGTCTTATCCAAAAATCCTTTTCAAGAACTGTAAAATTTATTTGTCGTTTTCTATAAGGAACTATCTATACCAGTAATATATTTCATAAAACTTCGAGTTCTCATATTACTTAATATTAGTACATTAAGAATGTATTTTCGGTTCACAAAAGACATACAAATAAATAATGCACAATCACAAGACTACAGAATACTTTTTAAATACATATAAATCACTTGAGGACATTGAATAATTTGAGTATTTTATGATCATGAGATTCCCTCTGAAAATGGGGTTCATGGATCAACGGACATGATCTTAGGTAAAAAAATGTTTATATCCCCTTGAAGCACGATTCTGCCACGTCCAGAAGGTTATCTAACAAGAATATTATTACATCATACCTTTAAATTTGGATGTCCCATAGCTTTTTTTCATAGTCATGACGTTATTGCTTGGTGGTTCCTATGCTGTATGTATATTTAGGTATAGGAAAAACGTGTTTTCGCAAACTAACCAATAAACATATTTATTGAAAAATTACTCTGTTCTTATTTCTTTTTCTACATCTAATAGTAAGAGTGATGATCTGTTTATCAACACGTATGATGAAACCAAATAAAAATTTGTTTTCTTGAGTATATATATATATAATATAATAAAACGCCTAAAATACAGCTAAATACTATACGTACATTATGCTAGCCTCCTATTTAGTAAAAATATAGACAAAAATACCATTGTATTTTGTTTTGCATATCCGTGATTTGCGACTCCACTGACATCCTTGATTTTCACCCTGTATTAAACAATATGTTGAAGAATTTTGACATTTGCGTAATTCTAGGGCTCGTGGGCATCGGTAAGATATCATCAATAAGCCAAACTCAATATTATGTCCAATTGTTTTGTTTTCTTTAAAATTTAAGAGTAACAGTTTTTTTCTTTCCTTTTTCCATTTTTTCAAGGAATTTAAAAAAATCTAGTTCGGTGAAAATGGTTGCTGAGAGGCACTCGCTTTTTGAATACAAAGTAAAATATTGATTTGGATGATAGTAGTAATTATTCTTGAGTTCAGCCCACAAGCAGATTGACTTTCTAACAATTACGATGAAAGTAACTGCATACGTATATACCTAAACAATAATATACGATGGGAGTCGAATCTATGCTGTGATAAAGAAATGATTAATGTATTTGGAAAAATACATACACACACACACACGCATATTGCATGAGGTAAACTTAGTATATACTAGAGGCATATTACACTCAGAGAGTGCAAACCTCCGCCGTCAGGGTCCTTATGAACTTCCGAGGCGGATTTTTCACGACGGGGCGGCTTAGAGGGACGGGGAGGGTTCCCTCGACGGAAATTCGAGAGGAAGACTCTCCGGCACCCGATTTTACAGCATAGCGACATCTATTGGCAGAGTAGGCTAACTTGAAATATTTATTAGTATTTAGCTCATTTGCATCTAATTCTGCACTCAGAGATGCCAAAATTAATCACTTGTTACTTTTGACATTTCCAACAACTCCACCAAGTTTCATCCGAATCCGTTCCGTACTTTTTGAGTTATCCTGCTGACAAACCAACAAACAACGCCAGTGAAAACAATACCTCCTTCGGCGGAGGTAAATATATAGGAAGGGTAACACAAGAATATTCTAGAAATACAATGTGTAGGGATAACATTAAGGTAGAAATCCTTGCAAACTCACCGAACTTTTACAGTTGCCCTTTCAATTTTTTTGTCACAGTGACGATCCATTTAAGCTATAACTATATGTGTGAGGAGTTGCTCCAATTAATTAATATTGATGGATGATATTGTAGGAGGCCATTAAAGGATTCGTAAAATACTTTGGGGCCCATGAGAAAAAAGAAATTTGTGTGCTGATGGATATCATTCTTTTTTATGAATTGATATTCACATCTCAAAAGTAGTCTTATTATACACTCTTCCTTTCTTTAGAGGGATCACGTTCCATTAAAAAGTTCCCCCACTTGTTATCCATAACATTGCGTACCTTTTACACATTTGAATCCCTTTCTCGAACGTGATTGACGGAAGGAAAAGTCGTGTTAATAGTAAATACCAGTTATCACTTCCCCTCACGGCGGTTGAGGTTGTGAACATCAACTCAAAGATATAATTTCATCCCACAAACCCCTCATAGTCCTCCCAAATGAGGCTCAAGCAATGTATTCAAGTATCCTTTGAATAGACGTTTTTACAATTTATCTATTAATTAATTAAGTTCCTCCTTGCATTAAGAGAGAAATGATCCTTGTCCATGAATGGATTGCAACGCTGACGATAGAAGGAGGGAAATTTGAGTTGCCAACTGACAGAAATGTTTGTTTGATGATAAGTTTGCTAGGTTGCCCTTAATAACATCCTTATTGATAGCCATATATAGAGATGAGCTAAGAGAGGAAGCCTCTAGAGAGACATATAGCAATCCCTCCACTGAATCCCATCTCCTTTTTTCGTTAATTGCATTTAATTAGCGTTTATCATTTGTAAATCTATAGACACTCATTATGTGTACATGTGCCATCACCAATAAGCTGGAATAAAGGATAGTCGAGCTATGCCTCCTATGTACACCACGCGTTCTTTCCATTAAATTCCTTATTCTCCTCCATGAGCAAAAGGCATGAAATCAAGAACTTCCTGGTTCCTGATGATGATATCAATGACGTTGTTTTTATTTCTATATATACCAAAAAATGATGAGAAAACATTTTGTAAGAGTAAGATAATATGAAAAAAAATACCGGAGTCATGTTATTATTGACTTCCTTTTTATATGGTCGAATCATCGATTTGTAATAAATGGATACTCAACAGAAAATAGATATTCTGCCTTAGCTGCTATTTATAAATAGTCAGAAATGCAAAAATGGATGTTCGAGGTTGCGTTATGCACTGATTTATTATTTTGGTCTTATATATGTCAGGATCCCGGGGATGAGAGAGCATTCAAATATATTGTGGTCTAAAAAGACATTTTTAGAGAGTTAATTTTAGTTAAGCAAAGATAAGTATTATCCTTAAATAAGTGTGATTCCCTTCTGCCCGTACCCATGCAACATTCGTTTTGAGGCTTGTATTGATGTTGGGGGAGATCCTTGACAAAATTATATATTCGGGAGATTGAACTCCCTGCTGAGTCCGAATTATTTTGTAAGATTAATTGACATCAGGATTTTTAATGTATCTTAACAAATTGATTAATCTCTTGTCCTCCTTTTCTTCTATGTATCCTCAGAAAGGAGCTGGTTATTCTTATATTTCTAGGGATTCATGCCAAATTCCTTCCTGACAACTCACCTGAGGATCAAATTGAGTAGATGATACTTCAGAGTCATCTTACTTAATAAACAGCCGGGATTACGCCAAATATGAACTCTGATAGCTTTTTTTACGGCTGATATGTCCTCATCTTTCCTATTTCAAAAAAATTCAGGTCTCCTGGTGGTCTTCCACTTTTCTCGGAACTAAGATTTCACCTTCATGATGAAGATTTTGTTGGTACTCAAGACATTGATGATGTCGTTGGGATTTTTATTCCACGATTCAACATTTGCAAAACAAAAAAAAACCGTTTACTTTGGGTGTTACTATAAAATGTTATATTACATGAATAAAGCTAAAATCTCCTGGGCGAAGTAACACACAGAAAACATTGTTTATTTACACAAAATATCTGAGGCATCAAAGAAGAATGTTGATTTTAATATTAATGAAGGCTTACAAGCTCAGATGGACTCTGTTATTTAATACTTTGAGGAGGACTCAACTGAATAGTAGCTCTAATATTCCTATTTTACTCACTAAGTATATTGTTAAGATGACTACGAAATCAATGGTTAATACTTAAGTACTTTTAACTTGATCGTGATTGGTCGAAAAAAAATGAGCTTGCCCAATTAAATGGATCAGTTGGCACTGTGACGTCAGCATAATTTCATTCTTCGCTATATATATATATATATATATATATATATAGTTGTTTCTAGTATTCCTTGAATAAACGCTTCCAAGGATACCTTTTAATATTTATGGAATTATGATTCCTGATGATAAATAGATCTTCACTTTGTCGACAGGACGTAGAAAATAAAGAAAAAATATAAGCCAATTGTAAACAAAACTTTGGTTTGTTAAGTTTGTCAGAGCATTCATTAAGACATCTTCACTAATACAGCGTTGTTTATGACAATTCTCTTATTCTAGATTTTTTAAATGGTATTGTTAATTAGAAATCCAGTTATTATTATTATTATTATAAGTCAGTGGCTTAGATTAACATCATGACCATCATCTTGGACCAATATGAAACATGGTTAACAAAAAAAATGTGCCATATGGTTTTATATATATATATATATTGGCTAGCAAAAAAAAACAAGATCCCGGTATTATAGAAAATGCCAAAAGGTGCTCAGATCGTTTTTCTACGACGTTTAACTTGAGGTCCTCCTCCTCCTCCTAGAGAGTTAAGCAGAGAGGGAAGAGAGATACCTATTTCTATGTACTCCTTGTTCTTCTTTCTTACGCCGGCTTAAGAAGACGACAAAAGAGAATGGAAGAAATGTACATACGTTCTTCGGCGGAGAATAAAGAGCGAGGGTGGTTTAATATTGCTACTCCACCGTGCCTGCGTTTGTTTTTTCCTGTAGAGCCCAAGGAGGATTTTTCAAATCTTCTCATATTTTTTTTTAATTCACCATCTTCTTCTGTTTTCGTCTCACATTATTATTATTATTCGGTGGTTGCCTTTTTTTTTTTGCTTGCTTCACATAAGCGCACAGGAGTGAAACACAGTGAAAAAAAAAAGATTCTCCCTCTTTTTGATAGTGAATCACTTAGTTTTCATATGCGAGTTGATCCGAGTGGAGCCCCATCCGTTATCTCTTCTAACGCAATGTAGAGCGTTTTTGTTTGTTTGTTTAATACATAAAAAATATCTAAGCTGCTGTGACCCTCATACTAATAAATCTAAAATGCAAGGATCCGAAGAGGATAGGAGGAGTTCGACATCCCTGAGCAGTCGATTGGATGAAGGAGATCTTTCGGAGAGCTGTCCACAGTGTTGTGGGTCCAGTGTGACGAATGAGGCTCGACGTGATCGAAGGTAGGACATCTACCTTTATTTTTGTGACACCCATACAAATAAGTACTTTTCCCCTTTGACGGAAGTAGGTTCTTAGGAGGATTCAATTACTTTATTAGGGATCGTACTTTACATAAGCTTATGAGGGAGTGTTAGGCTTAAGATCCTCTTTTATTTATTCTTGCATGGAAGTTCATAAGAGGTGGGATTCTTCTTTGTGGCTTTGTATTAGATATATAACCAGTTTTGATGAGCCTCTTGGTTGAATATATGGATAAATACGAATTATGTCTGCTTCTATTGTTTTATGATGGTGAAATATCTGTCGTGATTTTCTCCTTTTCCAACGGCCCGACCACATGGGGAAATTTCATTTTCACTTCCATGAACCTCTAATTCACTTAAGGAAGAGAGAGTAACGAAAGAGTATTATGTTGTACTTATATATTGCCTTAAATCAGGGATGCCAGGGTGAAATCGGTCAGGGGGCCGGACTGTTTTCAAGTGGGACCTCGGGGGCCAAATTACCGGTACATTTTGGCCTTGCAACACTAAACACTAAACAAAGTAGATTTAAATTTGTTGATATTGTATTATAATATTATTTATTTATAAAAACACTTCTCAACCACTAACGTAACGGGCCAAATAAGATGTCCATTCGGGCCGGTTTCGGCCCGTTGGCCGCCACCATGGCACCACTGCCTTAAATGATATACATTTCAATGGTTTAAGGAAGTTCCCTTATCAGCTGATATTTGATGAGTACAAAAGCAGTCATTTTATCAATTATATGCTGAGATTGCCAATTTCTCCACTGATTTTATTCTCTTTGATTATATTGTTACATAAAAGCAAAAAGTTAAGGTTAAGAAAAAAGTGGTGTTTTTGTTAACGTGATTGGTTGAAAAAAAAAAGAGGTATTAAAAAGTAGCCTTTGAAATCACTTGCTTTTAAGTAATATTATAGAAATTAACGTTCAGTTAAGATATTACTTTTAGTCATCTGAGAGATGGTCTACTATACAATTAACTGGCAAAAAACTTACTATGGAGGAAGCAAATCTTGATTTATCTCAATCCGAATGCGTTATAAGAATTTTGATGGAATCTTCTTTCATGTGTTTGTTTAAACATATGATTTTTGTTTTGGACATTCATATATTTGTTAGTTTAAAAATTAAAAATTGATTTTTTAATTCTTATATTTAATTAATTAATCCTCTGCTTATATATATATATATATAATTTAGTTTTGCTCTCGTTTGTAATAAAAGTATTAAAAAACTTTGTAAAAAATAAAGAAAGATTTATGCAAAATTATAATATTCTTTCAATCTTTTCTCTTGTTTTTTATAAATTAATATGATTAACAAAAAGGACCATACAAATAATATTAGGGTTGGCTAATATTTGATTTTAAGGGACGATATGTTGCCGACAGTTTTTTTAATATTAAAAACCGATTAATCGACCGGTATCGCTTTATATAAAGCGCTATCGGTATAATCTAGAAAGTATAAAATAAATAACTTTATATGTTATTAAAAAACCCTCTGTCATTTGTTGTGACAAAAAATGAACGTCAAGTTCATCACGCTGTCTGTGTTTGATGTAAGAGCGCCTTTGCACTCATTCAGAATAAGAAAATATTTGAGTCAGTGAATCTATAAAAAAATATAATAACATATTTTTGAAGGCCCTAAAATGTAATCAATATAAATCTTAGGAAAATAAAATACGTAACTATCGGCGGCAAAATTTACCGATACTGATAGTTTGAAAAATGTACTATCGGTACCGATATATCGTTTGACCCCTACTATATAATATATATTCAGAATCAATATAATATGGCTGTAGCAAACTCTTTACATTAATCCCGCCAGATGGCGCGGAGTTAGTTTGCTCTGAACATGAATACCTGGATGATAAATATTTCACTATTGGAATTAATGCTTAATGTGTACACACCATATTCTTGTCTCAACCATCAGTTCATCTGAAATAGTCCTTTTCTGGATTTCTTTAATATTGCTCTGCGACAGTTTTAAGAATATAAACAATCCAAAAATGTTATGCTAACATAATTTATTCTTTAACTATGCGCCCCTTAATTAAAATGCCATTTGGCTCATCCTGTGTGCATGGTTCTTTATTTCAACTGCCAACTCTCTTCCAAGGACAAATCCTTCTATCCACAATTACTTGTATTCAACTCCTAAAAACTGATGATGATGATGACATTCGTAATCATTTCGTAATCGTGATCACAGACAAAAAGTAGAAATGCTCTGGTTCCTTTTTTATATCAAATACTAAAGCATTGGCATTTTATTCACCATTCATGTGAGTGATAAGTCAGAACGTCAAATGGCATTTACGGATTATTGAGAGTCCTTTGCTCCTAAGGAGGAGGAGGAGTCCTTTCATGCAGATAGCTCGTCTAATAAGGCTTCTTTATGTCTTAATAGGGTTTATGATCACTTAATGGAGCTCCCTTGTTGAATATTATTAATAATACATGTTACATCAAACAAACAACAAACTCAGTTATATGTACACATGAATGTGTTAACTTAATTCGAATTAATTCCCTCCCTTTTTTAAATTCCCTCCTCTCTCGCTTGTAATTATGTCGTTCGTCAAATGAGTCTATTTGTTGTGTGTCTCATTTTTTATATAAAAGGGGGAGGGGGAACCCTTATTTCATGGACCTATGGACTCATGAACAAGGATATCATTAGAGTATTTTATCAATAAAATCTTATAAAAACAGTTGCCAAGTCTGAGGATCTATTTATTAACAAAATAAACATTCATTTTTCCTCTAGCGTGAGGGTCGCTTTATTTAATCAATACTCCAATGAGTAATATTGGGATTGTCAAGCATAGGATTCGTAAATGGATCGATATCCATAAAAATACACTTAGTGTGTTCCGAAGGGCAATATTCTTATCGCTGGGTATATGTTCACATAGCCAAAAGTAATAAAAAAAACTTTCATTTTATAATACCAACTGTTGTTATTTACACTTTTTTTTTCAACCAATCAAATTATTTTTTAAAAGTCATAATGCTTGAGGACAAAAGCTGTGAGTTAACATTATAAGATATTTTATAATACCAACTGTTTTAATTTACACTTTTTTCTTTCAACCAATCAAATTATTTTTTTAAAAGTCATTAAATGCTTGAGGACAATAGCTGTGAGTTAAACAATATAAGATATTTTTAATTCCTTTTGTTGTAGGGAATGGTATACTTCGTGTCTCAGTCATTTTTCTGTTTTTATATTATGTCTAATAAAAGAGAACAGTGTGATAAAAAATATTTGCTTAAAACAACAATAGATCTTTCATCAATGTTAATCTGATAAAAATCAATGATTTGTTCAGAGGAAATAGAAACGATAAAAGCCCTAACAGTAAAATATCATGACGCCATTACGCTAAATATTACGATATATATATATATATATATATATATATATACATATATATATATATATATATATATATATATTGTATATATATATATTTGAGATAACTTTGTTCTAAGGGCTTAAAACTGAATGGATAATATATTCCTCTGATAATAAGAGCTTTATTTTCATTAGAACAATGATAATCATGACGTCATACCAGTACTAAAATTATATGCTCTTTATTCTCAAGTTGCAGGCAATACACAAAATTTTACTACTAATAAGAGAGTGTTAAAATGAAATGGCTAATTCGTCCATAAGAGTAAGATGCTGTATATGAAAAAACATCCTTATTAGAATATAATCTGAATTGATAAGGTGGGCATACAAAAATATACCAATCAAAATTGCAAGAACATAATTTTGAACAGTTTTTTGTTGCCATGACAATGTCATTTGTACTGACTTTATAACGTCATTGAGATGTTCTGAATGACTCACTTTAGTACATCTACTTAAATTGGCTTGTCATATTATTAAATTTTATTTGATGATTTTATCATGGCTGCTTGCGGGAATCTTTTTGGAATCGTTCGATTAATTTCATCTTATATAACATCCTATGAAGCACCGTTTGTGTAGCTCCCAAGTATAGACCCACCTCAACTGAACCATAGAAAATATTGAGTGCCAAAACAAGTATGGTAGCGCTGAATATCTGGGCATTTGTTTGCTCTTCAGAAATACAAAAGAGTGAGTGAGACTTCAGATGGTTAATATTACTTTTTCCATGAAATGTCACATCATCTCCCAATTTATAATAAAATATGAAACTTACTGTCTCTTTAGTTACCTCCGCCGAAGGAGGTATTGTTTTCCCTGGCTTTGGTTTGTTAGTTTGTTGGTTTGTTTGTCAGCAGGATAACTCAAAAAGTACGGAACGGATTCGGATGAAACTTGTGGAGTTGTTGGAAATGCCAAAAGAAACAAGTGATAAATTTTGGCATCTCTGAGTGCTTATTTAAGATGCAAAATGAGCTAAATACTAAAAATATTAATATGAAATGGGGTCTCTATTCAGGGAGTAGGAAAGAACAAACGCTTAAAAAATATTCATTGACGTAATATTGTTGCTTTATCAGCTTAGGATTGCGTCACTGGGTTCTTAAACTTCTTTCTCTTCCCGTCTTCCCTTAATATTAATATTAAACTAGAGGCATATATACACTCAGAGAGTGCAAACCTCCGCCGATCCCCACCTAATGAATCACTTAACAGAATTACAATCCAATCATATATGTCTACATAAGTAGGGGTGTTTGGTGAATAATGAGTGAGGAGAGAGCAAAGAAAATAATATATACACTCAGAGAGTGTGTACCTCCGCCGATCCCACAGCATTCCTATTCAAACATTCTCCCTTTCACACGCCCGATTTTTCTATCTCTAATCATTGTTTCCTCTTGTTAGCTCATTTGCATATTAAAAAAGCACTCAGAGATGGGAAGACGGAAGAAGTTTAGCTACGCACTGGGTAACAGTCCGAGCTGAATATGAACAATAACGTCAAGAATATTTTTTAGCGTTGTTCTTTCTACTCCCTGAATAAAGACCCCATTCATTTAGTATTTTGCTCATTTGCATATTAAAAAAGCACTCAGAGATGGGAGACGGAAGAAGTTTAAGCTACGTCACTGGGTAACATATCCTGACTGATATATGACATAATACGTCAATGAATTTTTTTACCGTTTGTTCTTTCCTACTCCCTGAATAGAGACCCCATTTCATTATTATTATAGTAGTATTTTGCTCATTTTGCATATTAAAAAAGCACTTAGAGATGCCAAATTTAATCACTTGTTCCTTTTGGCATTTCCAACAACTCCACAAAGTTTCATTCGAATCCGTTAAGTACTTTTTGAGTTATCCTGCTGACAAACAAACCAACAAACGCCAGTGAAACAATACCTCCTTCGGCGGAGGTAACTAGAGGCATATATACACTCAGAGAGTGTGAACCTCCGCCGATCCCCACAACATTCCCATTCAAACATTCTCCCTTTCACACGCCCGATTTTCTATCTCTAATCATTGTTTCCTCTCTGTTAGCTCATTTTGCATATTAAAAAGCACTCAGAGACGGGAAGAGGAAGAAGTTTAAGCTACGTCACTGGGTTAACATAGTCCTGAGCTGATATATGAACAATAATACGTCAATGAATATTTTTTTAGCGTTTGTTCTTTCCTACTCCCTGAATAGAGACCCCATTTCATTATTATTAGTAGTAGTATTTTGCTCATTTGCATATTAAAAAGCCCTTAGAGATGCCAAAATTTAATCACTTGTTCCTTTTGGCATTTCCAACAACTCCACAAAGTTTCATTCGAATCCGTTCAGTACTTTTTGAGTTGTCCTGCTGACAAACTAACAAACCAACAAACGCCAGTGAAAACAATACCTCCTTTGGCGGAGGTAATAAAAATATAACGCTAATATAGAGCATGATGGAGAAAAGAAAGAGTTTAAACATCCAGTGAGTATTTCTGAATTGACGAATACTGTACGACGTCAAGGATGTTTTTAGGATGGCTCTCTCCTCACTCATTATTCACCAAACACACCTACTTATGTAGACATATATGAGTGATTGTAATCCGTTAAGTGATTCATTTGGTGGGGATCGGCGGAGGTTTGCACTCTCTGAGTGTATACATGCCTCTAGTTCTTTCTGTCGCTGTCTTCCCCCAACATGGAGAGCTTACAAATACCCCGAAATTCAGTGCTATCGTACATTGTTCGGCACTCTATATTCTTTATTACTGAAACTTAATCCTGTATCAGCTAGCAGTGACCTATTTATGAGCTACTGTATTTATTGATAAAAAATATAGCTAAAAGTGCGTTAACATGCTTGTTTAAAACATAATATAAAAATAATTCCTTAGTCTTTTATCCCGAATTCTTATCGAATTGCCTCATCTTTTGTATAAGCAATCTTTGGACTATGTATATATGCCTAGCATTATATTAGTTCCTATTTCCATGTTGGAACGTAATATCTATTTTGAAAATATTCCTTATCACCCTGCGTCATTTAGGCTTTCCCCCTCTTGCTCTTGAGCCGGATAAAAGCTCATTAATGATAAGCTTTATTAGTTGATGGTTACCGAGAACCAAATTTTCATGTAACCCCTGGAGGTGACTCTTGAGAGTGACGCAAGGTTTGTATTTGTAAGAATACTTTAAATAGGCATTATCGTTCATCTCCCTCCCTCACGAAGTAGTTATATAGTACCCACAGTAGACAATGGAAGCATATCAAAATTATCAAAACAAGATATACAATATTGAACGCTCGTATTTATATATTTGCTAAGCACTCTATATGTCTATATTTATCTATTTATAATCCTTAAAAACAAGTAATTTAAGAAACAAAACAAATGAACGAAAAACAATTGTAACTTGATAATATCACAATTGCAAAATATCAACAAAACATCGATGGAGGGCAAAAATAAACAGAAACAGAGATTGATGCCTAGAGACTCTTGCGTAATAGAGACCAACTCTATGCCTTTATTGATGAAAGTACTAATGCAGAACATTATGTCATTTATATTTGAAAGTGAAAACCAGTACTATGATTGCGAGACGTCACTCAACCAATGAAAACACAGAAGTAACAGTTTCTCTCTATATATTTTCAACTTCATTGCAGTAAGTCATCTGTTATGCAAATGCTGACAGATTGGCATACAGTTAAGAAGAGAGAGAGAAAGTTTGCCTGGGGTAGTGACAGCTGTTGGAAATAGGGGCCCAAACTAAACATAATGCTATTAAATATAATTTGCTGTGGAGTCATACATTTTTAATTTGCTCTCCGCTTGATTTATATTTTATATTCTCTCTGCTCCATTCTTCACTTGTCAGTTCTCACTCTCTATACTATTGCTTACATTTATTGACAACTTTCTTTTATAATTAAGATCTACTGGAAATATATCACTTTATTGTCTTTATCCTGTTATTTTGTAAAGTCTGCTTCAAATCGCTTTCATATACATATCTTCATTTAAAAAATTGCGTATGGGCAAATTAGACGGCTGCCTCGTATCTCCAGTTTTATCTATTAATAAATTATTAGTGGCTCAAGGCAGTTCTTCCAATATGATATATTTTGTTTGGATATCCAGTTGCGCAATTTGGTTTCGCTCAAGTGTTGCTGCTGCTTTAGTTTATTGAGTAATCAGGAAAAATGTATACGTTAGTCATGTATAACTTGCACGGCCATAGATAGTGATGCTGGTCATCTTACGGTCATTTGTTCCTTATATTAAAAGAATATTTCCTTAAAGGATCTATTAGTTTTTACTGCTTTTTACAAAATAATATAATGGTTTAATAAAAACATGAATTAAAATATAGTAAGATGAATATTTTTATTTTTTAATGATTTTTTATATGTGCTATAAAAAGTTGATTTGTCATTAGCAACAAAATTCTAAAATGAGTTTTTATTACTTCCTCACAAAATTAATGAACAATAAAACTTTGAACTCATTGGTACCTTCAAATATATGTACTTTTATGCAGTTGTAACTATTATTTTAATAAGTGTATTTGTAAATTCTCAAAAGAATTCTCATTTGTATTATGCATCTATAAACACCAAATTGGATTTTCATTTAGCCTTTTCAAAGCAGGATAATTAAGAAAAAATGAATTTTTATATAATCAATACCTCATTGATAAGATTGTAGGTTTGATGGATACTATAATGCTTATTTATATCCTGTCAGATGCCATTCTATCGAATCATATAGGCACAAAAATAATTGTTTACTAGAATGTCTCGTTATGTTTTGTTTTTAACACAATTACTTTGGAATTTTTTGAACTGAAATATATATATTTTTTAAACCATATCAATCATAATCTAAGCAGAAAAGACAGGCTCTTGTGATAGCAACTAAAACAAAATCGACAATACAGCCTACTACATAAGAAGGAATTCCACCAATTACGTTTGGGAGTTAATTTTCAGCCCATACCAAAGATAATTCAAGATAAATCCCAACATTTATTTTAAAATATACTGAATACTAGTACAAAATATTTTTGATGACATTTTATTATATGTTTTAAAATTTTCATGTGTTCGCCGGAACAATAAGTATAAAAACGAATGAATTAACCGGTATTATCCCATGTATCACTATTTGAGCTTGGATTTTTTATACTAAGGTCCGAGTAACGCGCAGTAGTTCTAAATTAAGATGGCTCGCCTATTCTCCTTACGAATAAAGTTATCACTTGCTATCTAAGTATGATATAGTTCCTAGAGCTTAAAAGATATATTTACCTCCGCCGAAGGAGGTATTGTTTTCACTGCGTTTGTTGGTTTGTTAGTTTGTTGTTTGTCAGCAGATAACTCAAAAAGTACTAACCGGATTTGGATGAAATTTGTGGAGTTGTTGGAAATGCCAAAAGCCAGAAGTGATTAAATTTTGGTATCTCTGAGTGCAGAATTAAGGCGCCAAATGAGCTAAATACTACTAAATTTTTCAAGTTAGCCTCTCTGCCATAGATGTCGCTGTGATGTGAAATTGGGTGCCGAGAGCGTCTTTCTCTCGGAATTTCCGTCTAGGGGAACCCTCCCCCGTCCCTCTACGCCTCCCCAGTCGTGAAAAATCCGCCTCGGAAGGCTCATAAGGACCCCGTGACGGCGGAGGTTTGCACTCTCTGAGTGTATATATGCCTCTAGTTCAATATGTTTTGTAGCACTTCTAGATTGGAATTTAACCCAAAGAGAAGGATACAAGGAATAATTTATTAGGAGCCTCTTGGATGTTAAAAGAAATAAACTCCCTAAAGATACTCTAGGAGGACAGTCTGCAAAATCATGATAAATTTATAGAATAAATGTCCACAGATATATTATTTGCGATACAATGGATGTGTATATTTACTATGAAAACTTAGATGAAATTTCTTGTTTGAAGAATTTTTTCATAAAGCCTGAGAGTAATTGGGGTTCTTAAATAGCTTAGTTTATTGAGATTTTCTGCCTGTATGTTTTGATAGAGTTGTATTCATTTTAATGACAATAAGCATTATAGGATTATAATTAAACAGTTTGTCAATTTTTAGTTCAGATCTTCATGTAATCAGTGGGCATTTTGTCGATAGCATTTCCAAACATGATTTGCTTATGACGACAAGTCGTCTTTGGAAGTGTTGTCAATCGTAGTGTGATTTGAATTTGAATTATTATTAAAGAAAGGAAATTAATTGATTTTTTAAGAAAATAATTATGATTAAATGAAAATTTATTTGCGTGTGATAAAGAAGTAGTGGTGTTTAATAGCAGATGGGAATCGTATGGGAAAAAATCTCATTATTCAAACATACAGGGCATGAAATAATTATTTCATTTAGTACACATGGTATGTGCTTGATTTAAATTGTTGATCAAGGTATATCGAAAAGCAAGGTACGTCTATATTGCAAGAGAGTTGACTTTTCGCTTGCCTGTAATTTTTAATGACGTCACACCTGCAAGCGAGAAGAATAACATTAAGTGTTGTTATTCTTCTTCCCGCTTAAGGTATCAAAAATGAATTGCTCCAATATATTTTTTATAAGTAATAAGATTTATGACAACTCACTATTAATAAAAATGAAATAAACGTTCTTGGTATTCCATATATCCTTATGTAAAAAAATCGACCGTTGCTTTGTCAAGCCACAGGCTTTTAAATGTTAAGATGTCACATTTTATTTATAAATGTTTTCTTTCCATTAAGGCTTTAATCAAGTTTATGAATGTCATATTTTATTTATAGCTAAGTTCAATAGATTGTTCTTCATTTCATATTATTATTTGCTTGACTTCTCATTTCGATTTTCCTTTTGAAAGGGGGAACTTAATATGTAGGAGTGTGTGTATATATACATAGGTATATATCTCTCAGCTGAGTGACACGCTTTTTCTTTTATGTGTTCTAATAATTACACTCCTGCCGCATGATTATAACTTCTTTCATAAAAAGTTTCTAAAGTGAAATAACATGCACATACAAGCACACAGTTGGTTAGCCCAGGAGTGTGTAAATGTTTTTTTTTTGCATAAGCATGAGAAAGAGAGAGAAAAAGAGAGAGAGACTCAATAACTCCTTTCCATTTAACTACGAATTGATGTTCTGCCATCCATCATTCTTGGAATACAAGCATGAAGAACATGTCTAGTTGTGCGAGATATTTTATAAATGGAAAATGTTTTAATGCATTCTGCAAATAGGAGAGAATAAAGCATTAAAGAGATAATATACTTTGGTACAAGTCGAGTAAGGATTGCAAATAAAACTATTGTAAAATTATTATCCCTCGTAACTTTAATATCATAATCACATCGATTAGAGCATGGGTTTCCAAACTTTTCAATCCGCAACCCCCCCAAAACAATTTCTGAGACTGGTGAACTTATACATAGGTCACAAGCATTGTGGCGTCTCGCGACCCCTCGGGGGGTCGCGACCCCCACTTTGGGAACCCCTGGATTAGAGTATTGATCATAAGTGACTGGGATCGCTATACTTTTATATTGCAATCAATTTCTGATCGTATTTTCTCCTTCATAGCCCATAATTACACTGAAATTATATGATATTTCCAATTAAAACCAATCCTTATCTATATAAGTATACTGATTAAATTGATCAGTATATTAATTTGTCTCTGATCTTAATATTCGTAACAAATTTATAATGGTATTATTCTCTGAATGAGCCTACAAGTGAAGGACATCACGGGTACCAAATGCAAGAAGCTTCTGATATATGCTTTTTGATTTAAGAGCCACGAGAAATTAAATATTTATTAATAAATTACTATCAGTCTTGATCTAAAGGTCATGCTTAAACTTATGAAATTAATTATCACAAGTGGCTCTGATTGCAATACCGCAGTGAACTTCTATTTCCCCGTAAATCCATTTATATTTCATATAACAAAATTCTTCTTCTCGGAGAGTAAATTGACCTGGGATACTTACAATCCCTTATTATAAGAGTCTTTCTAGCATGAAAGCCCTCACTACAGTTGCAATATATTTTGCTGCCTAGTTTGCTTTTGATTTGGCGATCAAAAGTCACACCCAGTAATAAAATACTACAATTGTATATTGATAACCTTATTATATGAATGGTGTATTCATATAATAAGGTTATCAATATACAATTGTTGTTTATTTATTTAATTTATTTATTGTTTTTGTGCAACTGAAGTAAACGCTACTTCATTTTCCATCCTGACGTAGTAGGCAATGATGCTTTATATGTTGTCAGAAGTGGGTGATGATAGTCTTTGAAACAAGACCTGATGGATGCAGGGTACACATACGGCCTTTTGGTCGACTTTGGTTGCGTTAGAGCAGGGATGCCAGGGTGAAATCGGTCAGGGGCCGGACTGTTTTCAAGTGGGACATCGGGGGGCCAAATTACCGGCCTAATTTTTGGCCTTGCAACACTAAACAAAAGTAGATTTAAATTTGTTGATATTGTATCATAATATTATTTATTTATAAAAACACTTCTCAACCACTAACGTAACGGGCCAAATGAGATGTCCATTCGGGCCGGTTCCGGCCCGCGGGCCGCCGCCATGGCACCACTGCGTTAGAGTGATTGAATATTGAATACTAATATTTTAATATTCCAATTAAATTTTGTATTTCAATAGATGTTTACGTGAAAACTATTATAATATTTTTTATTCAACAGTTCAAGCTAAATTTATATACAAAACAATATATAAAATTGATGCTAAGAAGTAAAAAATACAATATATAAACATAATAAAATTTGGGATTAAAAAAATACTATTTGCACTTTTGATTTATAATGAAAAATGAGACCATATTTAAGCAATTATTTTATATCCTATTACAAAGAAATACATCAAATATTTCGCAGAACTGAGTTAAGCATTTTGGCTGGCCTAATACATATTTTTTCTCTTGTGACCTCATGGAATAAAAAACATGTGCTCACCCTCCTTGTTTTAAAATATAAGTAGACAACTTTATACGCCCATACACGGATGACTAAGCAGCTCACAAAGCTGAACTTTGTCTCTTTTTGAAGCAAATATGAATTTTATTTACCAAGCGTAAGCTTCATAACTTGATTTCAATTGAGAATCCAATGGATTTCTATATATGGTTACCAGTCGGTCAAGGTTGAGGTTGCGAGATATTTTTTAAAGTTCCAATTGCAAAAGCTACCACCGCAAAAATACGAGCAAGAAAAGAAGACAGAAAGAGGAGGCTTTCATCATTTTATGGTGCTATTTACCGGCAGTTTTTGATGTAAGTCATGGGCGTTTATGCCTAAACAGAAGAGCGTGGAGGATGTCTTCAATAACATATTAAAACACATCGGAATTTTATAATTTCGAATAAGTTTAATAAGCATATATTTATATATAAGATTTGTTTCTTTAATTTGGTACATTTCAACTGAATATTGTAATGATTTATTTGAAGGAAATCGGGGAGATTTTGTTCTTTATCACTAGAGATGTCAGGGCCTATTGGCAATCATGAGGTAGTTTTTTTGTGAGGGTATAAACACCCCAGGGAAATAGGGCTATATCATAAGCTGCCGATAAATAGCACCATAAAATGATGCAAGCCTCTTTCTTTCTTCTTTTCTAGCTCTTATTTTTACGGTGATAGCTTTTACAATTGGAACTTTAAAATTTATCTCGCAACCTCAACCCTCTGGTTGATATTCTTGAAAAGTGTCGACCAATTATCATCTGTATTATTATAACAATATGACAAATTTGCTAAGTGCACATATACGAGTAACTCATCGTCATCAAGTTGATTATATTTTCTTTGAGACGTGTAGCTAATAAGTAAAAAACATTTTCGCTTTTGTGTAGTATAAACTATGTACCAAAAGGATTAGGTGATGAGTTTCAGACCCTCTCGGACTTCTTTGACTCCATGAAAAAATGCCAATATTATCCCTAAGAAATCTAATTATCCTAGTGTCCTGATGACTATGCGCAAACCTATTGATCTTGAGTTTGTTAGGACTTGATTGGTGTGGTAATCAGGAGCATTATCGTATTTCTAAGAGAGACCGGAGCCTCAATATATGAGTGACTCAGCAACTACAATAATGAACTCTTTCTGCTTACAAAACCCTTACCAAATATTCACATTATCACATTTAGTAAAAAGTCTCTGATCTACAAATGTATTGTGATGCTATCAAGAGGAAATGACATTAATTTAATTTCATTCAAAACCTTACATCTTTCAATCTCATTAAATATCTCACGGCTCCGGGTATGTTTGATACTTCATTGAATTTATTTGTTTCCGCCTGGAGTATTTGGAAGCTTATCTCATCGACTTATGGCCATAAGTCATTACTTTTGTCTTTATATCAGCTATATTTTCTCGTTTTTTTTTGGTTCAAAACATTTATATTATTTGCAGTAATAAATATAGAATGGAGAACTTGAGACGCCTATTCTTATAGAAGTGGTGTTTCTTAATACTTTGACACGGCGGGGATTAAAACTCCAAGGGATCTCAAGTGGCAAACATCCCATCAGTGGCCTATTCAGGGCCAATCATTTAGGTGCTCACTTTGTGAGCGGCACAAGTCCTATAATACTAAAAAATTAAATCTTTCAAAAACAAAGCAAAGCAATACAGCATTATAGAATTATTTTAATTAAGTTAACTGGCGGACTGCAGTCCAAGTACGCACTATTCGGATCCAAACCTTTAAGAAATAAGTCAAAAAGGGATTTAAAATTTGGGCGGGACGCTTCTAATTTGATCGATAAATATTTTGTAGTTTTTTTATAATATATTTTATTTGATTCGACATTTAAATGTTTATTAAATGAATATAAAAATAATTTAAGTATTTGCTACTTTACTATATATATATATAACCACATTCATAAGACAACCTCTATGATGTTGCAAACCTTTGATTTGGATTTTTAATAACTGGATTGCTTTTACCCTTAGTTGAATACCCTGTTATTCTTTGTAACATTTTTTGTGAAATCAACCAGTATATATATTTATACATATGTTTTAAACCATTTCCGGTCAAATAGGTATGTATGGAGTTGCTAAGAGAGAGAGAGAGATTCTCATATACTTTGGTGGCCATTTTTTCTTTTTTTTAGGAGCTGTTTTAATTTATGTTGTAGTAGGGCACTGTAGTTAGGTAAGGTGACTGTGTGATGTATTTCTCATTGTTTCTTTCTTTTGTTTCACTAGTCTTGGGTCTTTTTTTTGGTTTTCTTCCTTCCATATGAGGGAGGAAGACTATAGCAAGAGGAGAAGGTGGAGGGAGAAGCCATCATATATGCAAACGAGGGAAAAGTGAATCTTTTACAATATATATTATGTAGTGTACATATATAATAGTAATACCAGGAGGAGGCATGGAACTTCACTTGCGTGAAAGGGGGTGGAAGGCTTTAAGCAGGGGTTTTCTCCAAACAAGGAATAATCTGTGAAAGTTTGATTGCTTTTTTGATCTCTCCATGAATGAATGGGGCTTTAAAACAGTTTATTTAATGGTGCACCACCGACATCAATATTAAGTGAAGGTACAAACGACTAAATAACACTAGGAAATTTTATGTATATATATATAAGCAATAAATGTTGGGAGACATCTTATTGTATAAATATCAACAAACCTATATCATATTCAATACAATAAACACTGTTTGTATGTGTATAAAACAATAACGAGAAGAAATGTATTGATATTGTTTCTTAAATACCAAAACTTTAAGGAGTAGAAAAATGAGGCAATGATCACAACCACATAGGGTGCAATTAGTTATTAAGTTGCATTATTCGTTACGGCAAATGAAAGAATCGTTTTGTAATTTAATCTACTAAAACGAAAGTTTGAAAAACTTTAGTTGAGTAGTGTTTATGATGAAAGTTACTCTTTTTGACAGTAAATCCTTCGGGTTTAGAAGCTGTCAAGCTTTATAAATAAATATTCTTGATAAAACTAAAAGTACCATTTTTGTTTGAGTGTGACAGTTAATATTAAATATATATATAAATATATATATTGTAAATATCATATATATATATATATATATATATATATATATATATATATATATATATATATATATATATATATAATATATATATATATCTATATTTAAATATATATATGTATATACATATTTATAAATGTATAAAAATATGAATAATTAACATACAAAATGGTCTTATTGACAATTTATTTCAGAAGCTGCTTATCTTTTTTATTATCTCTCAAAATATCAAACAGATTTAAAAAAAAAGGAAAAAGATCATAGAAAGTTTATAATGGGTACTCTATTCTCTACAAAAAAAATCATTATTATTTATTTGAGTAAATATAGGGTGTTTTGATAACTGAGCTTCATAGTGATGTGAATCATTAGTTGATAAGAAAGAAGCGTATTATAATTCCATCCTAAATTCTGGGGCTGCTAAAAATTATAAGTATAATAAAATAGATTGAACAATGCATTAAATATTGATTTACATGCCAACATTTATGGGTTAAACACTCAGCTATCGGTTTGTTAGAGATAACAAGCAATCACTGATATAAGGCAGCTGCTGACACTGGTTTTACTTCTTTCTTAAAATTGGCCAGGAAAGAAAAACTTATTCATTGAGTCATACATTTAGGCATTTGCTACTTGCACGAAGAGACCAATCTGATATTTTTTTATCTTGCGTTTTATAAGTTGTAAAAGGAAGTTTTTCATTATTTTTTGCTACCTGTTGGTTAATGCCTTGTATGTGTGTAATTTCCCCTCAGTTACTGAGGGCCCCTTATAGGGACAAGCAAGATTATCAGATGATTACCTGTCCATGCATGTATGTCTTAACACTTATTTACAATGGGAAATTTCACTAATATATATATATATATATGTTGCAGTAAAGACGCGTAACCAGGGGATGATGCGTAGTTATTTGGATAATTCAGTTCTAAATGAATAAATTATAGTTACTTGGGGCACCAAACCAAAGAGAATATAAAGTGCCGAAGTCACTACTGGTAGTGTTGAAAACTGAGGTAGTATTTGTTAGTGTCCCATTGTTGGGGGAAAGAATGCGATAGAAAAAACTAAAGAGACAGGGAGACTTCATCTTCTTATCATGAAATACGGAGAATCGTAGCCTCTTTTTCATGGAAAAACTATAGTTAGTAAATACGTTGTTTCGCTCTCTATTTCGTTCTTTCTCTAGCTGTCTTTCCTCAATAATAAAGACCATATCAAATGCCCCCATATTCTGCGCAACCAGTAGTTACTTTGGTGCTCTATGGACCAAACCCACCATCGCCAATGAGCTGATGTCAACTCCAAATGTGACATATCTGTTTTTTTAAACAAGTATTGCTGGGCGCCCTAGGGTTCCACATTTCATAATTGAATAAGTTTATGGTATTACGGATCTATTTTGAATGAAACATCGGGTTGTCTAGGGTGTCACAACTATATCATATTAGGGTATAAAATTCCTAGTGAGCCATCACCAGTCACAAATATGGCCTTTTTATAAAGCAAACATCACTACCATCACATGGGGCTGTTTCGAATGCCAAAAGTATGTCACATGGGGTGCTAAATAGGCATCCATTAATCCCCGGGTTTCAAATATCACAATTATGACATGTTGGGGCTTCAAACCAAACGTTTGTAGGCCTTATTTCGATTAATCCTTAATTGCATGTAAACAATAGTTCTATATAAACATACATTTTCGTAGTTTTGTTCAAAACTAACATAGTAATCCATCCCGTTTATATTAACAAATGCAATCAATTCAGAAAACTGTTGTGATCTCTGTTCATATCGTAGTCGTGGTTATAATTTTTAATCAGTTTAACTGTTCAACATCTATTGCTTCACTGGAATGACGGACATTTCTATCATACTTTTCTCCAAATATGTTGGAACCAAAAGAAAGAAAATATTTCATAACTTTTTGTAACTAGTTAAAAGGTTAAAATTTATAATTAAGATATTTTTAATAATCGGCGTCACTTGTATTGTTACAACGGTAATATTTTATAATATGTGTTTTATAATTGACAACAATTATTATTTGTTTTTAGCTTTCGAGGGTTAAAATTTGTTAGCCATACATATTTGGAAATCGAAGATATTTGACTTTTGCTCAACAGTTTACAGTTGTATAATTATTTTATGTAAATATGAGTACCAACTTGTTAGTTCATGCTTGCTTATAACGTCGCCAAAAGATCTTATCATATTTTTAAGTGTTAATAATAGTTGTATTTAATCTAAAAGAAAACCATGAATTTAAAAGTATTAATCTTATATGTGAATTTTAAATATTGGCCATAATTTTCATACCCATACAAACATGTTATTTTTATGTTTTTAAAAGAAATTAATAAAATAACTTTTTAATATGTATATATATATTAGCTGCCATCTGGCTATTATTACCTGAATTTCTTTGTTCATGATTATACCTTATTATTACCATTTTAAGACTTGCTTCTGTTTTTTAAATAAATAATTAGTCTCTTTGTTCTCCTGCTTGGTGGAGAGAGTGATGAGGTGGTCCTGAACAACTTATTCCTTTTTTAGTACTTTGACATAAGGCCAACATTTCATTTCTTTATGTAGTCAAGCCAATTATTAAATTATTATTTGATTTTATATATTCTTCAATAATATATGTAAATGATAATGTAAAATAAATGCATTGAACAAATGACATTTGCATTCTTCGCATAAGAAATAAATGTTATTATGTGGCCTGTTGCATCTCGCATCGACTCTCATGCATAGCTCAAAGAGGTTCCGAACTGAGCGTGTTGTTGTGCCGTTATAGGACTTTCATCAAAACATCATTAAATGTGTCAAAGTTTCGCCTTTTTTTCTTATTTTACAAAAATGGAGTAGATTTTTAATTTGTACATTAAATTTGTCGTCTCGCGGTACAGACTGAATGGATGGCGGGCCAAAATTGACGCGCTTGTCGTTATTTGCCGACACCACATATAGAATAAACAAAAATCACATATACCATAAAATTAATCTTTTGTGCCCAATCAGAGATTTATGTCCAGTGTTATCTAAAGAATCTTAACCCTTTATATTACGATTTCAAAAGTTCTAACCCTTGAGGGTTGATCAAATAATAATAATAATATGTATAGCAAAATCTATTTTAAAGAACATCATATAGATATGTTTCGGCACAGGCACATTATGTTATAAAAAGAAAGTTATATATTAAAGGAGACGCGGATATTATACATGGCGCCCTTATAAACTAATTGCCTCTCCTATAAAGCCATTCAACTTTCATTCTTGTTGTATATAGGGGCACATATAAGTCATGAGTATTCATATAGAGGCATGTGTAAAGCATATCGAATACTTTGGATCAACATAGAGTCTCAAATATATTTGATTGCTCTTATAGTGCCTTAGTTTAAGATTAATATATAAATTTAATTCATGAAGAAAACAAGATATATATACATTTTCTGAGGCCAATCCTATTGTTTGAATCGATTTAATATGATGTCGGTTATTGTAAGGGACGTGGAGTGAGGCAGTGACGTAATCAGGATACAGTAGTAAATCTGATTGATGAAGTCTTTGTTTATTTTATATAACTGAGATAGTCCTGGTTTAAATACCGTATAAAGACTAGGCTGATTCTATATTTTTTGAGAAGCAGACTAAGAACTCTTTATAGTAAGCTCCGAACTGCTCAATCCATGCTGGACAGTTTATGAATGCTGAGGTCGCAATCACGAGTAACATGGTGATTGCCATTCAGTCTCTCCTCAAAAGGAGTTAGGATCGATGTAGTTTTCCGGTGCTTGAAAGAAGGGTCATATGAAAATAAACATAGGCCTTAGAGAAACGTTCACAACAACTTATGCCACATATAACGCTACGTTTATGGATGGCCACCTCGGGACTTTCCCTCAAAAATACATTTGTCTTATATTGAACGATATTTTCCTTAGCGTTGTATATTGCTAGGCGTTCTTATGGACTCTTATTCAAAATGGCGTTCCCGTCATTTAAAAAAACGATCTTTATTTACTAGTTTTATAATAATGTGGCTCAAATAGAAGATTTTATTTTCTTGTACATAACTGGTCATCCTTTAAAAAAATCTTTAGGTTATCGACCATTAGCTAAAGGTGCATAATACTACTCTGGAATAGCACGATATTCTTAAGTTGTTCTTTCAATATAAAAATTGATTTTAGCTAAGTAATTAAATACCAATCTGATCTTAATATATATGTAAGCCTCACATTACATCTGACGGCAATTTCATTTCTACATACTCATAATTACCTCCGCCGAAGGAGGTAGTGTTTTCACTGGCGTTTGTTGGTTTGTTAGTTTGTCAGCAGGATAACTCAAAAAGTACTGAACGGATTTGGATGAAATTTTGTGGAGTTGTTGGAAATGCCAAAGCCAGAAGTGATTAAATTTTGGTATCTTTAAGTGCTTTTTTAATATGCAAAATGAGCAAAGTACTAAATGAATGGGTCTCTATTCAGGGAGTAGGAAAGAACAAACGCTAAAAAAATATTCATTGACGTATTATTGTTCATATATCAGCTCAGGACTATGTTAACCCAGGACGTAGCTTAAACTTCTTCCTCTTCCGTCTCTGAGTGCTTTTTTAATATGCAAAATGAGCTAACAGAGAGGAAAACAATGATTAGAGATAGAAAATCGGGCGTGTGAAAGGGAGAATGTTTGAATGGGAATGTTGTGGGGATCGGCGGAGGTACACACTCTCTGAATGTATATATGCCTCTAGTTCACCTTGGATCTGATTTCTTACCTTCTCCAAGGCAATTCACACTCCATCATCACCTCCTGCCATGACCTTTTAATATTCCTGGGGTATTATATTTCGTAAATGTATATCAGCATTGGCTACTATTGGGCCAAAGCCTTATGAGGCCAAAAGAAAGACACCAAGGATACTTTTGATAACCAAGGCCATCATGCCTGAAAAATCAGGAAGCCTATCACTTAACCAATGCGTTAAAACTGTGCAATGCAATGATTGGAAATCGTATTTAAAAGGATACTTGCAAATTCAATGTTACACAATCAGGATAACAGCGACAAAGGTTGTAATATATAAAGTTTAATAATAGGATTTGTACTACTGGCCCTGTGATCATTAGAAATAATCAGGCGTTTGAACTTTGATATCTGGAGACTATGAGTAATATCATCCACACAATGCATATTAATAGTCAAGATATAGTAAATTGACATTTTATAGAAGCATGTAAATAATTTTATAAAATATTTTTAACTAGTAATGAATTGCTGATATTTTTATTCACTTATTAAGCCATAAGAATCTACAAATGTATATTTTTTTTTCATTTTGACAATTAAAAGTCATATTTTATTTGCTACAACTTACAAAAACCCATCAGAAGCGCTTTCAAATGATATAGGAATGGATTAACATACGAAATAATGTCTTTTACAAATCATGAAAAAGATTACTTTGTTCTAGATATACGTATGGGTTGAATTTGCATTGACTATTGCATTGTGTTTTATATGGTGTCATAAGTAATATCAAATGAAAATGTGTAGCCTCCATACGACATTTTCCATTATATTCCTCAATGGCTCCTATGTTTCCTTAAGGGGCCTCATTTTGTGGTGGGTTCTAATGAATGTGGATTGTTTTGAATCCACTATACAATTAAATACCTATTGCTTTAGGCCATTGATTAGATTATATATTTTTTTCCACACATCCCATGAACTCCCATAGGGCCTTTTGAAAATGGTGACTATCGGTTGAATCACTGATATGATAAGTAAGGGGGCCGATGGTTTTTAGTAAAAAGCACTAAAGATTATATCTAAAAATAAAACAGAAAATATACGTGTTAAAATGTTATAAAATAGGTACAATAATTACTCAACTTGAATTCTGGATTTACTTGAATTCATATGAGTCCTCTCTGGCCACTCCTTCCTCGCCAGTGTTCCTCCCTTGCCCTACTATCCCAGTGACAGAGAAAGTAAAGAAATTCGGTTTCTTTGAGTTTGGTGGCATGGGTAACTGGAATGGATCCATATTTATTTCCATTATGGGGCAGAACAACTTTGAGACTGTATTTACAACTGTCAATGAAAAGTCTCCACTCTTGAGGATTGTAGTTACTTATACCTAACTTATCCAGGAGATCAGGAATGTCATTACAGTAAAAAAAGTCCATCTTTCTCAGAGAAGAAAGGAACAAACTCTGAATCTCTTGTTTTGTAGAAGGCTAATGTTGTACCACTTTGAAGCAGATTATTCTAACATTAATTTAGAGGCCAAAAGTTCTGCAATTTTTTTGCACAAGTTGAAGTCTCTCGCAAGGTCATTTAATTCACACTGATTGAAGTGCTTTGGCTGTGATGTTGTACCTTCAAAGTGTAAATCATCATGATTGTGCGAAGTATCACATTGCAACTGCCCAGCCGCACTCTCATCATCTGTAACATCTGGAAGTGACTCGAACACTGGAATTGGAACATCTTCACTGTGGGGCACTGGTCTGTTAGCAGAATCCAATTTGGATACTTTAAATCTTTCTTGTTTTTCTATTTATACCTATAAGGTGTAAAGCACAAAAATGGCAATCTGAGTGTTTTTCTTGGTTCTCTCCACACCATAGGTACATAAAAGCTTAAGTTCTTCTTCTTGCCTTTAGACCATTCTCTAAGTTGTGTAATGCAACTAACACACACAATGGGAGGGACCCACTCTTTTATCATGCTTTAGGAGACACAGTTTTAAATATTAGAAGCAATTTTTGCAAAACTTTTTAAAGAAATTTATGTTGATTTATCTTTAATGTATCCTCTCAAAACCTATCTCCGCCCCAACTAACATGAGTATGCCATTTCTAAAAACATCTATACTAATTTTTAGCTCTATAAACAAAAGTTATAAAAATCGCCCTAAATCGGTCAAAATGTTTTTTTGGCTTTTTGGGCCTCTCATATAATTTTTTCAACTTTAACTATTATCCACCCCCACTAATATGACCATGCCATTTCCAAAAACACCCATACCATTTTTGTAGCTCAATAAACAAAAAAGTTGTGATTTTGTCTAAAAGTCGAAAATTGAAAACACAAAACTCAAAATGTTAAAAAATTCTGACCTGATTGAGCAAAATGATTTTTTATTTAGTTATCAGGGACCCATTAGGTATTCAAATCAGTTGATTTATCCCAAGAAATTTTTTCACTGTTCCCCAGTGTTATTAATCCAAGAAACCAGATAATGTATTTGATTATTAGGTATGGATAAAATGGTGGAGGTATAAACAAGTTAAATTTAAAAAAATCGTACGTTATTTTATTTGGGTTTTCTCTCCACAATATTATTTTTGTTATGTTTCATTAATGAAATACCTCTAACACGAGTTGCAGCTACTTTTAATACTTTGTTTATAATGCGACAAAATATATTTCTCTGAATAACTTATACTGTATGTCCTTATTGTTACCTCCGCCGAAGGAGGTATTGTTTTCACTGGCGTTGGTTTGTTGGTTGGTTTGTTTGTTTGTCAGCAGGATAACTCAAAAAGTGCGGAACGGATTCGGATGAAACTTTGTGGAGTTGTTGGAAATGCCAAAAGGAACCAGTGATTAAATTTTGGCATCTCTGAGTGCTTCTTTAAGATGCAAAATGAGCTAAATACTTGTAAATATTTCAAGTTAGCCTACTCTGCCAATAGATGTCGCTGTTCTGTGCTCTCCTCTTTGATGACGTCAGTTTCTTTTTCTGTACCTCAAGAGTGTAAACAATAAAGGAGCAGTATGTAGAGTTAAAGGGACAGTGCGTAGAGGGTTGGAAATGACAAAAAGACCAAGTGATTCATTTGGTGGGGATCGGCGGAGGTTTGCACTCTCTGAGTCCTTATTGTTTTTATTGTGTCAATTGATCTGAGGGGCTTGTTTGTCAGCTTTCTGTGAATCAAATGCCAGTAAGACACCTGTCAGATATGGCTATGGATTTTTTAAAGTAACAGGATTAAACTCCGTTTTTACCTTTTTTAGGTCATGCTTAAATCAAATTTTGTACCATATACCTTATAAAACGGCAATCAGTGGCCCAACATCAAACAAGGACAAATGAAACCATTTATCAATTATTATCGGTCTTTTCAGTGTCCATGATCTATTTAAAAAGACGCAAAATAACTATTAATAAGAAATGAATTGATTTTTGAAGTCTCCCGTAGAAGCACAGTGGCTTCCTCAATTATATAAGCAACGCGGAGCCCTTGACCTACTTCATCAGCCTCTCTTTCTTGAGGGATTATTTATGAATATATATAATATGCATGGAATCAAAAGCCTTCCGTGCCTTTAACATGGGCCCTTTTAATCTAGTTAAATACAAGGTTGTTAGACAAACTCTGATGTAGATTTATGGGGACATAATTTAATAGACAAACAAATAGTTTTAAACAAGAGCAATTCAACTAAAAGAGTTTTGGGTAATGTCACTGAGTAAAATATATTTACATTTATCTCACCGACATATATAATATAACTTGATACTCAACACAGAAGACTTGAAGAATTCTTTGATGACGTAAATATACCTAAAATGGCTGCCCCACTGGGTGGAATAATTTAGTCTTGGAAGTAGGAAATCCGGCAATAAATTACTGTGGTGTCGACATTATATTTATGTCTCATAAAAAATATACTTTTTTCTTTACAATGACGTCACTGGATATTTATTGTCATTTGTCCCTTTTATATCCCTTCAGACTTTGACTCCTCAAGGGATAATATATATATTTTAACTTTGGGTAATTGATTTAACTATTAAAGAGACAATGCGGAGTCTAAAACACAAAGAAACAAAAAGTATGTGCGTAAATAGAAGAAACCAAAATAACTTTCTTCTTCTTTGAAGAAATAAATGGAGGAAGAATGAATTCGACTCCGTCCACTGGACAATGAAGTAAGGATCTCATCACTGTTATATTTGTTGCTATAACTTCCTCTCTTTGCTTTCTGTGTTGTGAAGCCGGATTTTTCTTTGTGTCCTCCGGGATTCTGATGATTCGTATGGAGGTCAGTCTTCCTTTTTACTGCTTTGTTCTCCAGAGAGTGCCTTGTCGATTTCAAAGTTGTATTGGTCGAAGCATGATCCTCAAACACTCTATTGGAAGGGGCTCCTAATCCATGAGTACTGTGCATTTAAATCATCTCCCTCAAAACAATACCTCTTCCCTCTCTTCGTTGTTTCATCGACGATATATTTCGTCATGATCGCACATAAAATGACTTCCATTGAGTCTATTTTGCATTCAGTTGTTATACGTGTCGTTGGTTTATATTTACAGTTTGTTAATTGTACCCTGGATACATACATACAAACATGAATATTCGGGTACGGTTACTTCGATCTCCTACCTGAGCTAGAAACAAAGAGAAAACCACACTTCAACACGGCCATCGTGCCACATTCCTCACAAACCTCTCTATTATTGTACTTATTATAGAAGAAGAAGGAAAAAAAAGTATTCGTTATCCAGAGTGTTGAACATATTCATGATCCGAGTCAGTGCTAGGAGCGACCACATTGATGAAGGAGCTCCCAACGTCTCGCCTCCTCCTCCGATAATTGAGGAGGAGGATGAGACGGGGCAAATATAATGACTGGAATCATGCTCCACTCCCATTCGAGAAATTTGATCCCAAGCAATGATGAATCAATGTAAACAATAATAAGAACAAGGCAGGAGCACTCTGGATGGCGAATACTTTTTTCCTTCTTCTTCTATAATAAGTACAATAATAGAGAGGTTTGTGAGGAATGTTGGCACGATGGCCGTGTTGAAGTGTGGTTTCTCTTTGTTTCTAGCTCAGGTAGGAGATCGAAGTAACCGTACCCGAATATTTATATATTATCATATTGCACTTTTGCCTTACTCATTGCATTTCTTTAATTCGTTTCCCCCTTCCTTGAAGCCGTATAATAATAATAATATCCTGCTATATTCCACTTCCTCATATTTATCCCACCTTGTAGGTAACAAAGCTCTGCCATGTTATCCAAGCTAAGAAGCCAATTATTATTATTATGGAAGGGGGGGGCTTCACTTTTTCTTTAACCTTAGCCGTTTGTCATGAATTACATTTCTAATATATATATATATAGTACTGTGTACATACCTATGAAGGGTTTGCATGATTGCCTTACCTACCTATGTATAAATATATATACTTTGGGGGGGGGGGGGGGAGAAGGGGGAGATATAGCAAGGAAGAAGAATATCACGAACAAAACAAAAAAAGAAAAGTTCAAGATGAAAAAAAGTTTCACTTTGATTCCTCCCCATTTATGAGCAAAATAGATGGATAACACACTTGTTTTTTTAGCTGGTGATGCCCCCAAGAACCCATAGTAGATATTAAAACATTGAAAGCTTGTTTCTCTTCAATAACAGAGTAATATTTTGAGAATCGGTCAACTGTCGGTGAAGGCCCATGGCAAACTGATTATTACTTCTTCATAATTGAAAGGCATTGAGATTGTCGTTTCTGTGTTTGATCACTATTTACTTACCCTATGATAATTATAAAAATATGTATGTTTTAGACCTCCTTCCTCGACAGAAGTAGTAGTAGGTATTTCTCTGAATAAGCTCTCATTTTTTTAAGCAAAAATCTAGAACATATTGTGTATCTATACTAATAAAATAAGAATTCCCTTCGTTTGTTTCTTATGATTAATTAGATCTTGACAATTTTTTTAGCGATTTTTTAGTGGTGGTGGTGGACTTTCCCGGAAAATTTATTATCGCCATGTTTATTTTATTCGCACAAACGTTTGTTTGCAATATCTAAACTTGACATGTTAGATTTCGTTCAAATTTTATCTGGATGATTTTGAGGGGCTAAGGATGTTTTTTGGATTATTTAGTTATTACCAGAAATCTGTTGTTTGTTCCGTCCTCTGTATCGTCTAAATGTTTAGTTATATATTGATCATTTTTTCTACTATAAGTTTGAGATGCCAAGGAAATATTGGGTCAAAGTGGACAACATTCCTGTAAAATACCGGGTAACTAAGTTATAGAATCGATGTCATTCTAACAAAGATGAAAAGAGAAAGAGTTCAATTGAAAAATCAATATATTTATAAAAGCATATAATGATGGAAGCGTCTTCTATATATACGGATATAATAAAAAATTATAATTACAATATGAAGCATTACGGTTTTAAATATATTATATCAACCAATTTCTGTACATGAATTATCAAAAATGAAACGAATCAATATTTAAAAAAATATATGATATGAAATTACAAAAAAAAAAATATTCATTTCGGGTTCAATTATAGTAAGATGATTTATAAAATCAACTGGCTAGTACAAATCTATATTTGTACACCTTTCGAAGACTCTGGGGCGTGTGTGTAATCGAGTATATATTTGCACATTAGTTACATTAGTAACTAGTCTAAAAAAAATAAAAAAATATATAAAAATATAAATAAATAAAATAAAAAAAATCCCATGCAGAATGGATTATATAATTAAAGTTGGCGCGAAAATGTCACGCGAAAGGGGACGCTGCGTCCAAAGACCATAGCTGCGGTCCTTGCAGTGTGGAGGGTAGTGGCCGACCTCAAGGCCTTAGACAAGTTCCACACTGATATTGTGTGGCATGCAAAAGTAGCTGTCTCCCTCCAAAGTGGGTACGCCACTGGAGTCGTGGACCTCATGGGCCTCGTAATGTCTACATTTATAGAAATTGAGCCCATAGCTTTAAGTCATAAGTGTGTCATTAATAAAACTTTATTTTCCATTCTTAAATAACTCTGACTGCTGTTGGTAATATACAAGCTTCATTCATGTTGGGGGGGGGGAACTGTCATGGAAACGGAGGTTAAAATTGTTTTAAAAAACAATGTGATCTTATGCTTTAAAGTAAGAGGCGCTAGGAAATAAGGATATCACAGTCTCCCTTAAAATACCAAATGGCAATTTTTGATTCAACTCAAAGTAAAATATGGATTCTTAAGTATTTATTCATGAATCAAAATTTTAATTATGTTTTTTTAGCTCAAAAAATAGATTCAAATGATTTTGTATCAATTACTTTTGTTATGTGTTTGAGATTTTTAAATTTGGATGAGTAACTTGGATATTAGGTCTCCGAGTACACAATATTGGAACCTAGAATTGACACATTATAGTTGATCGAGTTGTTAGTATAACTAAGAAGCATACAAAAGAGACATTTTTTACTCAACTGTTTTGGGCTTCCATTATTCCTAAGCATAATAATATTTTTTAAAAAAATGAAACAGCTCACTTTTTGGGTTGCAAGAAGTTAAGTGGATGTTATTGCTTTTAATGTGAGCTTTTCTTAACTGTAACTTTATATATGCATCATTTACTATTGTCAAACATGTTTTGTAAAAGAAAAAAATCAATAATTGTGCTTGCAACATTAATTATTTAATAAATTATTATATTAAACTTATTTTTTATCTCTATGCTAAACGAATCATATTGTATTTATTCGTTGAATTTTTAGAATCCGTATGAGATTGAGTTTTGATAGAATTGATTCGAATCAATTAAACTATTATTGCACACTTCAGCCATGTTGTTTGTGCAATCAACTGCATTTTCTTTCAATATGTTTTTGTTTTTGCAAATTTATATTTGTCTTTTATTTTTCAGACGAGGACAGCACAATCATGGTCATCGGAGTTCCTCGAACAGACGTCGATCCTCAGGAGATCGAAGACGCAACCGGCGTCGAAGGGCGCAGCGCGGTGGGGATACGACCCCCCTCCACACTTTCAAAGCACTGGCGCCACCCAATCGAATCATCATCAGAGCGAAATTCTATGAGCTTACGCCTGAAGAAGAGGCCAAAGGGTTCAGGTTCGACTCAGTTCATTCATTTTCTTCGTGTAGAAATATTTCAGATGATATGAAGAGATAGAGAGAGGGGGGAAATGAAGTCTTGAAATTAGATATCTTCGATTTGTATGATTCATTTTAGATAATATTTATGTTGTAAACAATCTGCTAGAGCTGGGCCAGTACTGCTGCTCTCTCATTCCCAGATGTCTATGCTTCCATTATACTTAATTCATTAAAGCCAACATAATACGATTACGTCGACTTATATTATCCGCTTGTACATCTAGAGGCAGTCTCTATAAATGAAGTCTCTCTAAGGAAAAAAGGATCATGTCATTATACTATAAGTAGGCCTCTGTCATATTTACATCTCTTTGACTTCATCAAAAGTCGTTAAAAAACGTATATTTCTTGAGATAATTCATTTTAAACCACTTAAAATGTGGTTTAAGGATCTCGATAGCCGTGCGTGCTAAGGCGTGTTCAATTCTCATGTTGGGGGCGCAGGTTCGAATCAGAGAGGGATGGTCTAACCTCATTGATAAGATCCTAGGTGTCGATAGACTAATTTTAACGCTATATGCTTATTTATATCCTAATCGGATGCATTCTACGAACCATAAGGCAAAAAAAAAAAAAAAAAAAAAATGTGGTTTCCTTTCAATTGAATAACACTATGTAACAGGATTTTGCCCCTGGGCTGAAATTCCTAATTTGAGTCCCATTTTTTACGTAGATTCCAAAATGCCACTCAAAATATCGTCCGAAAAAAGGTTTGGACTTTATGGCCTTTTTTTTGAAAATCAGGATTTTCATCATTTTAATGGTTCACGCCCAGTTATATTCGTGCAAAGTAAGAATAACCACAAATGTTAGTAGTATTTATTTGTTTAGTATGTCAATGCATTTCAAATCAGTTTTTTATAATTTCAATATCTTTGTACTATTCGAAAAAATAGGCTCTATATTTCAAAAAGTTGATCATTTTTTAGTGTTCTATTTAAGCGGCTATATTTTTTGTTTGAAGTTTATTGACTATAATAAATATAATATATTTTTTGTATATGCCAATGCATTTCAGAACAGTTTTCATAATTTCGATATCTGGGATGAAAGTAAAGAAAATATCAATTACGTATGAACAAGTATTGATCATATTAAGTAACTACTTTTAGGTGATTTATGAGGTTGTATTAAATATTATGTGATTTGTTACGAAGAAAAAAATATGTTTGCCTTTTTATTACTCCTATATAATAATTTAAAAATATTGGAATGCATTTTTTTCCAAATCACAGTAACTCTCTAAAAAATCAAATATTTTTGACACTTTTAAATTATTATATGTATATAAAAAGGCAAACATATTTTTTTCTTCGTAACAAATCACAATAATATTTAATGCAACCTCAATAAATCACCTAAAAGTAGTTACTTAATATGATCAATACTTGTTCATACTAAATTGATATTTTCTTTACTTTCATCCCAGATATCGAAATTATGAAAACTGTTCTGAAATACATGACATATACGAAAAATATATTATATATTAATTATAGTCAATAAACTTCAAACAAAAAAATATAGCCGCTTAAATAGAGCACTAAAAAATGATCAACTTTTTGAAATATAGAGCCTATTTTTTCGAATAGTACAAAAGATATTGAAATTATAAAAACTGATTTGAAATGCATTGACATACTAGAACAATAAATACTACTGAATTTGTGGTTATTCGTACTTTGCACTAAGATAACTGGGCGTGAACCATTAAAAATGATGAAAATCCTGATTTTCAAAAAAAGGCCATAAAGTCCAAACCTTTTTTCAGACGATATTTTGAGTGGCATTTTGGAATCTACGTAAAAAATGGGACTCAAATTAGAAATTTCAGTCCAGGGCAAAAAAAAGACCTTAATTTTGTTACATAGTGTAATTAATGAAATAGTTATCTATTTCATTAATCCGATGGTATGATTTACCTAGTGGTATATACTGGGAGCGTCTGGTAAATATACAGCATTACCAAAGGACCTGTATTTCGAAAGACGGAAACATTATGCAGTTGAATCTACAAGCTTTATCGGGCTTAAATATACGGTAACTAAATGAACAGTAGTTTTCCAAAGTTTCTAGGATGCGCAACCTTGAATTCTTATTCATCTCATATTTAAATTATGTTATTGTTTATGAAATATATTTGCTTCCAATCCCTCTTTGCAATGTTACTTCTGATTGAACGTATTATGGGAGGACATAAAGACTGCAAATCCAAAAAGATACATAGATCAGATAAGCTCATTATTTTCCTTGTACAACTTAAAAATACTTATTGTTAGCCTAATAAATTATTGAGCTCACGACAAAATAGATACACATATAAAGTGTCTTCAAAAAGAAGTAGAAAATTTTTAAGGGTCTAACCTATATAAGCTTTAAATTTCATAATTTTACTTTATATAATTCAAATATTTACTATAAAGTAATATTATAAAATAATTATCATATCATTCATGTATATGTATATAGAATGGATAAGGATGATTTCATCCTAACTGCAAAGACCACTCCATAAGCAATAGCCATAGTAAAATTTATGCCTCCAATTAAATACGACCTTAGATTAATAGCTTTCCTATTCTTTCTTCTTTTCTAGGTTGGCCAATGGCCTCATGGTCTCAGCTTCCTATTTGCGGGTCTATCCTGTACCATTGGATTCTTCACGATTAGTAGGTTCGCCGTTCTCTCGGGCAGTTTTGGACCCGTTTTCTCCTTCAGTTTCTCCTATTATCCCTCTGCTTTGGGATACCCCTCCTCACGCTCCACACCAGCCTGGGACAGTATCTTGGTTCAGGGGTTGTGGACATGTGGCGAATATCTCCAATATTTCAAGTAAGCCTACCATGAATTCAATGATGTGTTTTATAAAAATGGATCCTGTGGGGGAAATAAATAAATTTCGAACTAACTAACAAGCCATGAGGGAAAAATTTATTTATCTCTTAGAATCATGCTTGTGGACGAATATTTTTTGCGACATGGTGATCAGCGATATAATATCGCGTATCACAATTCATCGCCGGGAAAAAATGACAATCATGTCTGATGAGGATCAAGGTATATAGAATACCATATACGTTTATTTCTTGTTTTAATTAATAGTAAAACGCCATAAATCGTATCATTATTTCTACCGTATCAAAAATATTTTGTAGTTTTATACTTTTGATTACTTAAGTGGGAAGAATAACAATAACAAAATGTTATTATTCCTGCTTGCAAGAGAAAATCTAGCTCTTTTGGAAATATGGATGACGTATCTTGTTTTTCAATATATCTTGAGTAGGATTATTTCGTTGATGTATATGCCATGCTGGATATTTGTTAGATACTAAAAGGATATTTGCATTCATAAATTCTGAACTCAATTTGTTCGATTCCTTTCTGATGACCTATTCCGCTTTTCCCCTTTCAGGGTATTGGTGTATCTCTTATGATCTCGCAAGGCATGCTTGGCTCCAACGGAATCGCCTGCATTTCATGGCTCTTCATCTACCTACGAGACTCCTCCATTACGACTTTTGATCGCTACCGTTGGTCCCATTGCCACCACGACTCAGCCTATGGACGCACCTGCGAAGCGGATTATTTCAATAATACTCTTCGGATCGAACAGAGCCTTGCAGACTACTTTGCGGGCATGGTCCTTCAGAGATCCTCGCCGAATTACCCCAATTCTACTCTGGGGCACCTCAAGTTTCAAACAGTTTTCAATATGCTCGTTATCTGGATGGTTATTTTCATGGGACTAAGCAAAGGTGGGTCTGTGTGCTATATCATGCGTTCACAGGGATAATAGGTAGAAGGAGAAGAAAAATCATATGGAGAGCTAACAAAGGGGTGATTCCATAGCTTAGTAATCAAATGTTCAACATTCATCTAGTTGGAGGCCTTTTTTGTGACGATCCCACTAAGATCACACTCTATATTCTATTTATTTTTTTAAACCCTAAATTGGATTACCTTCTTTAAAAAAGTGGGTAAATATAATTTGCTGCCTAGCAGGAAAGTAAGCGTCTAAGCGCCACTTTTGTGTACCATGATTATACTCAAAAGAAAGATGTGTATGTGCCGATTATTTTGATATACAGAATAAAAATCCAACCTCTATGAAAGGAGTTATCGCCTAAAAAAACTTTTTCAGAACTTTGAGTGTCCTTAAAATGAACCGCGTGAGTCTCAGCTACCTCAAATTTTGCACAATCGGTAACCGTACAGTTTCTAATGTGTATACCAAAACCTACCAACATCAGCGATGGATAAAATATATCCAGTTGGCATGGAATTACCTAAGGCAATATGTAATTAAAAATGAGGTCGGGATACAAGCTGTACAATTAAGGATACAAGATTCAGGGATTATGTTTCGTCATCTTTTAAACTTTATTTGTTATGAAAACAATTACAAACAAGAGGATCACTTATAAATCGAATTCTTCAATTATATTTTTTCTATTATATCGAAAAGAAGACTTTCAGCTGTCAAAGAGAGAAAAGAGGCGACGCACTCCCACCAGCTGTATTGGTCTTTATTTCTACACATCAGACAGTTATAAATATAACTATTTTGATACTATCTGCACGTATAAATGTATTTTTTAAATTAAAGTATAGCTAAACATGTGTTTTTATATATTTTTTTATGTCACAGGCTGCTTGCTTTCAAAAGAACGTTTTCTAGAATGAAAAGTAATTCCAAAAAGTAGCCATCTTCTTTCATTCACCACTTTTTATTGATTAACTTTCATTTTAAACACTTGTTAATATGTGTTCTTTTATACAAAAACTTATTAAATTACAATATGGCTGCATTGTTTGGAAAATTATTAATGAATCCATTGCTTCAAAGCTATAGAAACATTTGATTTCGTAGGATGATATGCCTGTGCGGGGAGAGTTAAAAGATGATTAGAAAAATCATAAGATTTTGAAAGTGATTTATTGACACAGCAAAACAACTAACTGTATAAAAATACTTTTCTTTTCAGGCTTAAAATCCTATGGAAAAGTTGTTTATATATTTGGAATATTTCCGCTCCTCGGGTTCCTGGTTTTTTGTGCCAAGCTCCTCAGTATTTACCACATCTATGACTTCAAATATTTTTACTATGCCACGGATTGGAGGGACTTTATAAGTAATAAAAATTCGTGGATTTGTGCAGCGCGGGAAAGCTTCTTTGTGTGGAGTCTAATGGGAGCTTCTCTCCTTCAACTCGCGTCTCACAACAAGTTAAAGCATCATTTAGTCCGTGATACCACCATCATATCCTTATAACCTTAGTCGTCCTAATGGTCTCGGGCTTCGTCGGTATTATGTCCCTTAGGACATCATAAGATCTGGATATGACTTTAAAGTATCCTCCTACGGTATGATAATTGTCTCATAGAATAATTTAAAATATTTTCATTATTTTTGTTTTCTTACAGAAACGTCTAAAATCATACGAGTTTCTGAGCTTTCGAAGTTCCCACGGGGACTATCGGGACTATGTTATACCTCCTTCGTTCACTTTGAAAGACAGCGAGCACATTTCCTTTGTGTCTGGGATACGTATTTTGGAAGCACAGAATGGATACCAATCTTTACTCTGGCTACCAAGTGATGCGACTCGCCACAGAAATCATCCCAGCCTTTGCTTCACTTCTCGGTCCAAGACTCTTTTCTCCCTTTTGGGTCGTTTTATTCTATTTTTCACTCATTTTTTTTGGGCTTGGACAGCAGATGGCCCTCTGGCACACTGTCGTAAGCGGTGTTATCGCTATAAAACCAGAGACCCTCAAGGCCTGGCAGACCTGTATCACGTTTACCTGTTGCATTTTCGGCTTTGTTCTTGGGCTACCCATGGCCACTGAGATAGGCGTGTTCATTCTTTACTTCCTGGACTATACGATATGCTGTGGCTGGTGGCTCATGATTCTCTATGCCGCTCAGGTTCTAGTGGTCTTTGGCGTGCGAGGATCCCCATACTCAAGTCGAAACGTGGTCTCTGTTCTCTTCAAAAAATCAAAAACCTTTGGGATCGGCTCCCTTCTGGCCTTTGTTTGGACATTGGTAAGGATAATTAAAAAACCTTATAATTGATAAGAAATTTAATTCAGTCTTGTCTTGTAGGTCATCCAGCTCTACTTTTCTTCTTGGTTAGCCTCTCCTTTCAAACAGGGCGACTCCTTGAAATGTTTAATTGGAAAATAGGTACGGGTTACCTATATCTTCCCTCTTGGGTGAGGGAAATCGGAGCCATGATGCAAATCATTCCCCTTCTTCTTATACCCTTGTGGCTGTGATTCAAAGCTGCAGATATTTTCTTTCATGGACCCAATAATCTATTGGAGGTGAAGCAGAGCTCATTTAAAAAATACAGATCTACATTCAAATTCCCCACTTATTTTCAGAGAATCCATCTTCTCTATCGTCCTACTTATTCAAAATACTCGAAGCGTTGGTCGGAGGTCCGCCGCTCGAACCAGAAGTGATTCTGGTCAACTACAATGCAATACCACCAGGCGAGAACCGATGTCCTCCACCTAAATATACTCCCCCTCCAGTTATTCTACTACTGCGACTGGAGCCAGGTAAATAATATAGGTCTTAAGAATAACGATTTAATATTTTATATATATAATACGCAATCCATTGCCAATCCGTAAAACTTCGAATTATAAGCTCAAAAAACGATTAACCGATCACATTCCTTTTGTCGTTTTTTTTTTTTTTTTTTTTTTTTTTGACTTTATTGATATTTTGTGTAATTTCATATGATAACATATATTAATAAACATTATAGTTTAAAATTACTACACAAAATAAAAGTCATATCACATTAATCACAAAAATAAAATAAACAACGGTAAAACATGTAAAAAAAAAACATAACAAAATGGACAAATAAAATAATCAAAACAAGAATATCATAATTTTCTGTAAAAACGTAAAAGCATTTTGAGGTCCTTCGTTGCATTCACATAGCAGGATGGGTAGAACTTCACCACCTCTCCAGCAAGCTTCCACCGCTCTCCAGACGTCCATGGAATCTTGATGCTGAGGGCCGAATACCGAACTGCCCCAGATATTAAGATCCTCCTCAGATCTTCTTCCCTGATGAGATCCCCCGAGGCTAAGTGCTCGGCCAGTAGGCTTTTACAGCTGGAGAGAGATAATTCCATAGCTCTCGTCTTGGCAGAAGCTTTGTGAAGATTCGAGGTCGAAAGACCGAAGAGTAGTATAGGAGCTATATGTGCGTCTTTTATATGATTTATATTATTTTTATATATTCTCTCAAAATCTTGAGGAAGGACAACCATAAAATGCATGAATAATTGAATTAAAAATCTTTCCGCAATCCTTACATGGTGTATAGAAGAACAAGGATCTAGAGGATATTTGGAATTGTGCCGTAAATCGCTTTCCGGACACAATTTTAGAAATAGAGGACAATATTCTTCTCCTCCAACACTCAGACAAATTTAATTCTCTCATGTAGAGATCTGCAATTTTGTCCGCTTCCTCACTTGCATTGGACTCAAAGTCCATCCTCACGTGCCATGGGACGGGGACAAGATGATTTAAAGCCGCTCTTTTCAACGGAAAGATAAACTTTCCGCAGTTGAAAATTGAATCTTTTGATAAATCATGTAGAGAGTACTGGTTTGATGATAAAGCAATCTGTTCCAGTTTTTGTGGGGCATCCAAATTCTTAAAAAAATATTTTTTATTACTATTTAACCGAATGATGTCAATAATTGAGGATTGACAATAACTTGGTTTTCCAATCCAAACGATCCTCTGAATTGTTGCAAAAAAGGGGGAACCTTTCTAAAATGTCGTTGGAGAAATCCGTGCCAATACAAAGTACATTGTATGCCCAACTTGAAGATATAAAAGCCCTCCACTCAACGTCGGGGTTCTTTGATAAATCAATCAAAACCTTTTTATAGATTTTGAGGATAATTGTTGAGAGAGCCGAAAGACCTCCTCCCAGTAAGTTCTTGGGTCTTTGTAGTGCAGGTAAATATTTTTATAGAATAATTTTTCCAACCAACCATTTTCTTCTTTGATAGCTCTCTCCGCTAAACTAGGAATGGCTGAAGCTTTGTACAGTATAGTTGGTATAATTAGATAGTTATAAATATCTATTCTCTTTTTAATATTTAATTTCCTCCATTTAGGAATGTTAAAACTCATAAAGTTCTGAAGCTTTGTCCAATTGGATTCCAAATGACCATACCTTCCCCATGAGATGCCCAAAATTTCCACACTGTCCTTTACGTACAAGTCGGCTATTTTAATCCCTGGGTCAGGATTCCATTTTCCTAGTGGTAACACCACTGTTTTTTTATAGTTGATGAGCAACCCCGACTTTCTTCCAAATCCTTTAAAAAATTCAATAAAACTTGAATTCTTTTTATTAGTTGGATTTCTGAATTTGCCTCAATGTAAAGCGTTACATCGTCTGCATACATGTCCATGATCAACTTCGTCGACCCCACGTTGACTCCAAAACCCCTGTATTTTTTTGCAATGGTATTACTGAGTTCCCACAGTCCAGCCGCAAAAAGAAGTGGAGCTGAAGGACAGCCCTGACGACAGCTTCTTTTTAATATAATGCTATCACTTTCTAGGTTCCCCATAGTAATAGTGGAGGTGCCATTAAATAACAAGGATCTTATAGGGTTGAAAAACTTTTTGGGAAGTAGTTTTCTGACTGCTCGCATAATATGACCATGAAGAATGGTGTCGAAAGCTTTTTTGAAATCAACAGCAATTAAAGCCCCAAAAGTTCCATTGGCATTGACAGCTTCGATGGCACATTGAATGTTTCTTGAAATGTCTGATATTTTCCTGTCCTTTAAAAAGCCTTTTTGGTGTAGTCCAAGTTTGCCATTCAATATGGGTTCTATTTCGCGTGCAATTACTCCCGATAAAATTCTGTAATTTTCGTTAAGGATAGTAATAGGCCTCCAATTGTTCATGTCTGAAAGGGAGCCTTTTTTGGGGATTAAAACTATTCGCCCTTTTGTTATGTCCTTTGGGAGACTACCTTTCATTTCCATACCCCGTCCTAGAAGTAGAAGGTAAGGTACCACTTCTTTGATGCAGTGTGAGTAAACTCTGCCTCCAATCCCGTCAGGTCCCGCGGCTTTGTCGTCGTTATAATTTTTTTGATATGATGATAAATTATTTTTTCTGTAAAAATGGAGGGGACTCTTTTTTTGGAACGAGGGAAATTGGTCCTTTCAACTCCTAAGATGCTCTGGAATTTTTTATGGAAGCAGTCTAAAATTTCTTTTCTATTTGTAATTTCTCGTCCCCTGTCTAAAATCCTGGTCACCATAGAAGCTGGCTGATCCTTATTAGCAAAGAAGGACTTAACTTTTTTGTTGACATTAATCTCCGAGTCTCTCTTTTCCTGTATTTCATTTGTCTAATTTCAGCACATTGTTGAAACATAGCTGTGTCGGCAGTAATAGTTCGAGCAAAGAGAGAATTACTGTTGAGAATGGAGTCAAGATCCTTCCGGAGCAGGAACTCAGTTCTTCTATTCTTTTGTATAAACTTCCTGGTTGTTTGTCTGACGATATACATAAACTTTTTAGCTTGCTTTTTCTGCCCAGCCAGAGGGTTAAAATTAAATAAAAGATTTCTTTGTAGTTTGTGTATAAAGAGGCATCTTTAAAGATCCATTTAGGGGTTTAAAAGGCAGTCTATACTTAAAATATTTCATTTCAATTTCGATCAATTATGATCAGAGCCTGGTCTTGAGCAATACTGGGCAATTCTTATTTTTGATAAAATAGACGGAGATGCAAGAGCAATATCAATCCGGGAAGATTTCCGTCCACACCTCCATGAAATGTTGTCTTCAGGGTGAGAGTTCGAGTGACGTCAATAAGATAAGTTCTGCTATTACTCTTGTACAAGACTTGTTTTATTGGATATTGGATCTCTGATTTCTTGAGATCGACGTTTGAGGTCCCCAATGACCAGAGAGGACATAGATCTCCTT
>CP045897.1:1183083-1206149 GCA_013387185.1 Caligus rogercresseyi | reverse complement strand
ATCTCTATGCTAAACGAATCATATTGTATTTATTCGTTGAATTTTTAGAATCCGTATTGAGATTGAGTTTTGATAAATTGATTCGAATCAATTAATTTTATTGCCACACTTCAGCCATGTATGTTTGTGCAATCAACTGCATTTCTATTTCAATATGTTTTTGTTTTTTTGCAAATTTATATTTTGTCTTTTATTTCAGACGAGGACAGCACAATCATGGTCATCGGAGTTCCTCGAACAGACTTCGATCCTCAGGAGATCGAAGACGCAACCGGCGTCGAAGGGCGCAGCGCGGTGGGGATGACGACCCCCCTCCACACTTTCAAAGCACTGGCGCCACCCAATCGATCATCATCAGAGCGAAATTCTATGAGCTTTACGCCTGAAGAAGAGGCCAAAGGGTTCAGGTTCGACTCAGTTCATTCATTTTTTCTTCGTGTAGAAATATTTCAGATGATATGAAGAGATAGAGAGAGGGGGAAAATGAAGTCTTGAAATTAGATATCTTCGATTTGTATGATTCATTTAGAGATAATATTTATGTTGTACATACACTCTGCTAGAGCTTGGCAGTACTGCTGCCTCTCATTCCCAGATGTCTATGCTTCCATTATACTTAATCATTAAAGCCAACATAATACGATTACGTCGACTTATATTATTCCGCTTGTAGCATCTAGAGCAGTCTCTATAATGAAGTCTCTCTAAGGAAAAAAGGATCATGTCATTAATACTATAAGTAGGCCTCTGTCATATTTACATCTCTTTGACGTCATCAAAAAGTCGTTAAGAAAAACGTATATTTTTTGAGATCCTACAGTTTTACCACTTAAAATATTGTGTTCCTTTCAATTGAATAACACTATGTAACAGGATTTTGCCCCTGGGCTGAAATTCCTAATTTGAGTCCCATTTTTTACGTAGATTCCAAAAATGCCACTCAAAATATCGTCCGAAAAAAGGTTTGGACTTTATGGCCTTTTTTTTGAAAATCAGGATTTTCATCATTTTTAATGGTTCACGCCCAGTTATATTCGTGCAAAGTAAGAATAACCACAAATGTTAGTAGTATTTATTGTTTTAGTTGTCAATGCATTTCAAATCAGTTTTTATAATTTCAATATCTTTTGTACTATTCGAAAAAATAGGCTCTATATTTCAAAAAGTTGATCATTTTTTAGTGTTCTATTAAGCGGCTATATTTTTTTTGTTTGAAGTTTATTGACTATAATTAACATATAATATATTTTTTGTATATGCCAATGCATTTCAGAACAGTTTTCATAATTTCGATATCTGGGATGAAAGTAAAGAAAATATCAATTAGTATGAACAAGTATTGATCATATTAAGTAACTACTTATAGGTGATTATTGAGGTTGCATTAAATATTATTGTGATTTGTTACGAAGAAAAAAATATGTTTGCCTTTTTATTACATATAATAATTTAAAAGTGTTAAAATAATTTGATTTTTTTAGAGAGTTACTGTTATTGGAAAAAATGCATTAATATTTTTATAAATTTTATATCAGGAGCTTGCAAATAAAAAAGGCAAACATATTTTTTTTCTTCGTAACAAATCACAATAATATTTAATGCAACCTCAATAATCACCTATAAGTAGTTACTTAATATGATCAATACTTGTTCATACTAATTGATATTTCTTTACTTTCATCCCAGATATCGAAATTATGAAAACTGTTCTGAAATACATTGACATATACGAAAAATATATTATATATTAATTATAGTCAATAAACTTCAAACAAAAAAATATAGCCGCTTAAATAGAGCACTAAAAAATGATCAACTTTTTGAAATATAGAGCCTATTTTTTCGAATAGTACAAAAGATATTGAAATTATAAAAACTGATTTGAAATGCATTGACATACTAGAACAATAAATACTACTGACATTTGTGGTTATTCGTACTTTGCACTAAGATAACTGGGCGTGAACCATTAAAAATGATGAAATCCTGATTTTCAAAAAAAGCCATAAAGTCCAAACCTTTTTTCAGACGATATTTTGAGTGGCATTTTTGGAATCTACGTAAAAAATGGACTCAAATTAGAAATTTCAGCCCAGGGGAAAAAAAAAGACCTTAATTTTGTTACATAGTGTATTAATGAAATAGTTATCTATTTCATTAATCCGATGGTATGATTTACCTAGTGGTATATACTGGGAGCGTCTGGTAAATATACAGCATTACCAAAGGACCTGTATTTCGAAAGACGGAAACATTATGCAGTTGAATCTACAAGCCTTTATCGGGCTTAAATATACGGTTAACTAAATGAACAGTAGTTTTCCAAGTTTCTAGGATGCGCAACCTTGAATTCTTATTCATTCATATTTAAATTTAAATTATGTTATTGTTTATGAAATATATTTGCTTCCAATCCCTCTTTGCAATGTTACTTCGTGATTGAACGTATTATGGGAGGACATAAAGACTGCAAATCCAAAAAGATACATAGATCAGATAAGCTCATTATTTTCCTTGTACAACTTAAAAATACTTATTGTTAGCCTAATAAATTATTTAGCTCACGACAAAATAGATACACATATAAAGTGTCTTCAAAAAGAAGTAGAAAATTTTTAAGGGTCTAACCTATATAAGCTTTAAATTTCATAATTTTACTTTATATAATTCAATATTTACTATAAAGTAATATTATAAAATAATTATCATATTCATTCATGTATATGTATATAGAATGGATAAGGATGAATTTCATCCTAACTGCAAAGACCACTCCATAAGCAATAGCCATAGTAAAATTTATGCCTCCAATTAAATACGACCTTAGATTAATAGCTTTCCTATTCTTTCTTCTTTTCTAGGTTGGCCAATGGCCTCATGGTCTCAGCTTCCTATTTGCGGGTCTATCCTGTACCATTGGATTCTTCACGATTAGTAGGTTTCGCCGTTCTCTCGGGCAGTTTTGGACCCGTTTTCCTCCTTCAGTTTCTCCTATTATCCCTCTGCTTTGGGATACCCCTCCTCACGCTCCACACCAGCCTGGGACAGTATCTTGGTTCAGGGGTTGTGGACATGTGGCGAATATCTCCAATATTTCAAGTAAGCCTACCATGAATTCATGATGTGTTTTATAAAAATGGATCCTGTGGGGGAAATAAATAAATTTCGAACTAACTAACAAGCCATGAGGGGAAAAATTTATTTATCTCTTAGAATCATGCTTGTGGACGAATATTTTTTGCGACATGGTGATCAGCGATATAATATCGCGTATCACAATTCATCGCCGGGAAAAAAATGACAACCATGTCTGATGAGGATCAAGGTATATAGAATACCATATACGTTTATTTCTTGTTTTAATTAATAGTAAAACGCCATAAATCGTATCATTATTTCTACCGTATCAAAAATATTTTGTAGTTTTATACTTTTGATTACTTAAGTGGGAAGAATAACAATAACAAAATGTTATTATTCCTGCTTGCAAGAGAAAATCTAGCTCTTTTGGAAATATGGATGACGTATCTTGTTTTTCAATATATCTTGAGTAGGATTATTTCGTTGATGTATATGCCATGCTGGATATTTGTTAGATACTAAAAGGATATTTGCATTCATAATTCTGAACTCAATTGTTCGATTCCTTTCTGATGACCTATTCCGCTTTTCCCCTTTCAGGGTATTGGTGATCTCTTATGATCTCGCAAGGCATGCTTGGCTCCAACGGAATCGCCTGCATTTCATGGCTCTTCATCTACCTACGGGACTCCTCCATTACGACTTTTGATCGCTACCGTTGGTCCCATTGCCACCACGACTCAGCCTATGGACGCACCTGCGAAGCGGATTATTTCAATAATACTCTTCGGATCGAACAGAGCCTTGCAGACTACTTTGCGGGCATGGTCCTTCAGAGATCCTCGCCGAATTACCCCAATTCTACTCTGGGGCACCTCAAGTTTCAAACAGTTTTCAATATGCTCGTTATCTGGATGGTTATTTTCATGGGACTAAGCAAAGGTGGGTCTGTGTGCTATATCATGCGTTCACAAGGATAATAGGTAGAAGGAGAAGAAAAATCATATGGAGAGCTAACAAAGGGGTGATTCCATAGCTTAGTAATCAAATGTTCAACATTCATCTAGTTGGAGGCCTTTTTTGTGACGATCCCACTAAGATCACACTCTATATTCTATTTATTTTTTTAAACCCTAAATTGGATTACCTTCTTAAAAAGTGGGTAAATATAATTTGCTGCCTAGCAGGAAAGTAAGCGTCTAAGCGCCACTTTTTGTGTACCATGATTATACTCAAAAGAAAGATGTGTATGTGCCGAGTATTTTGATATACAGAATAAAAATCCAACCTCTATGAAAGGAGTTATCGCCTAAAAAAACTTTTTTCAGAACTTTGAGTGTCCTTAAAATGAACCGAGTCTCAGCTACCTCAAATTTTGCACAATCGGTAACCGTACAGTTTCTAATGTGTATACCAAACCTACCAACATCAGCGATGGATAACATATATCCAGTTGGCATGGAATTACCTAAGGCAATATGTAATTAAAAATGAGGTCGGGATACAAGCTGTACAATTAAGGATACAAGATTCAGGGATTATGTTTCGTCATCTTTTTAAACTTTATTTGTTATGAAAACATTACAAACAAGAGGATCACTCTAAATCGAATTCTTCAATTATATTTCTTTCTATTATATCGAAAAGAAGACTTTCAGCTGTCAAAGAGAGAAAAGAGGCGACGCACTCCCACCAGCTGTATTGGTCTTTATTTCTACACATCAGACAGTTATAAATATAACTATTTTGATACTATCTGCACGTATAAATGTATTTTTTAAATTAAAAGTATAGCTAACATGTGTTTTTATATATTTTTTTATGTCACAGGCTGCTTGCTTTCAAAAGAACGTTTTCTAGAATGAAAAGTAATTCCAAAAAGTAGCCATCTTCTTTCATTCACCACTTTTTATTGATTAACTTTCATTTTAAACACTTGTTAATATGTGTTCTTTATACAAAAACTTATTAAATTACAATATGGCTGCATTGTTTGGAAAATTATTAATGAATCACATTGCTTCAAAGCTATAGAAACATTTGATTTCGTAGGATGATATGCCTGTGCGGGGAGAGTTAAAAGATGATTAGAAAAATCATAAGATTTTGAAAGTGATTTATTGACACAGCAAACACTAACTGTATAAAAATACTTTTCTTTTCAGGCTTAAAATCCTATGGAAAAGTTGTTTATATATTTGGAATATTTCCGCTCCTCGGGTTCCTGGTTTTTTGTGCCAAGCTCCTCAGTATTTACCACATCTATGACTTCAAATATTTTTACTATGCCACGGATTGGAGGGACTTTATAAGTAATAAAAATTCGTGGATTTGTGCAGCGCGGGAAAGCTTCTTTGTGTGGAGTCTAATGGGAGCTTCTCTCCTTCAACTCGCGTCTCACAACAAGTTAAGCATCATTTAGTCCGTGATACCACCATCATATCCATTATAACCTTAGTCGTCCTAATGTCTCGGGCTTCGTCGGTATTATGTCCCTTAGGACATCATAAGATCTGGATATGACTTTAAAGTATCCTCCTACGGTATGATAATTGTCTCATAGAATAATTTAAAATATTTTCATTATTTTTGTTTTCTTACAGAAACGTCTAAATCATACGAGTTTCTGAGCTTTCGAAGTTCCCACGGGGACTATCGGGACTATGTTATACCTCCTTCGTTCACTTTGAAAGACAGCGAGCACATTTCCTTTGTGTCTGGGATACGTATTTTGGAAGCAGGAATGGATACCAATCTTTACTCTGGCTACCAAGTGATGCGACTCGCCACAGAAATCATCCCAGCCTTTGCTTCACTTCTCGGTCCAAGACTCTTTTCTCCCTTTTGGGTCGTTTTATTCTATTTTTCACTCATTTTGTTGGGCTTGGACAGCAGATGGCCCTCTGGCACACTGTCGTAAGCGGTGTTATCGCTATAAAACCAGAGACCCTCAAGGCCTGGCAGACCTGTATCACGTTTACCTGTTGCATTTTCGGCTTTGTTCTTGGGCTACCCATGGCCACTGAGATAGGCGTGTTCATTCTTTACTTCCTGGACTATACGATAGGCTGTGGCTGGTGGCTCATGATTCTCTATGCCGCTCAGGTTCTAGTGGTCTTTGGCGTGCGAGGATCCCCTACTCAAGTCGAAACGTGGTCTCTGTTCTCTTCAAAAAATCAAAAACCTTTGGGATCGGCTCCCTTCTGGCCTTTGTTTGGACATTGGTAAGGATAATTAAAAAACCTTATAATTGATAAGAAATTTATTCAGTCTTGTCTTGTAGGTCATCCCAGCTCTACTTTTCTTCTTGGTTAGCCTCTCCTTTCAAACAGGGCGACTCCTTGAAATGTTTAATTGGAAAATAGGTACGGGTTACCTATATCTTCCCTCTTGGTGAGGGAAATCGGAGCCATGATGCAAATCATTCCCCTTCTTCTTATACCCTTTGTGGCTGTGATTCAAAGCTGCAGATATTTTCTTCATGGACCCAATAATCTATTGAGGTAAGCAGAGCTCATTTAAAAAATACAGATCTACATTCAAATTCCCACTTATTTTCAGAGAATCCATCTTCTCTATCGTCCTACTTATTCAAATACTCGAAGCGTTGGTCGGAGGTCCGCCGCTCGACCAGAAGTGATTCTGGTCAACTACAATGCAAATACCACCACGGCGAGAACCGATGATCCTCCACCTAAATATACTCCCCCTCCTAGTTATTCTACTGCGACTGGAGCCAGGTAAATATATATAGGTCTTAAGAATAACGATTTAATATTTTATATATATAATACGCAATTCATTGCCAATCCGTAAAACTTCCGATTTATAAGCTCAAAATACGATTAACCGATCACATATACTCTTGTATTTTGTTTTAAATGGATAACTATAATCGGTAGAGTATACATGGAAATCACATTTTTTTAAACTTGATCTGTGGAGCTTTCCAAGCAGGAAAAAGGGAATCGAAACGCTCCGGAACGCCGCACCAGCAAACAATTTAAGATCAATACAATGTTCCGTTATGATAGGAGGGTAAAATAGAAATTCAATAAATATGATTTGTGAGAACCAAGAATTATGTTTCAAACAGCGTGCTATAACATATCCATAGCAATTATTGTCAATGAAGGCCATTTTAAACTTCAGAGTACCGACAAGAACGTAAACCCGCTTTCACTCCTGCTTCTAGTTGCATAGTATTCATTAATTAAATATATGAATATTATATCACTCATTTTCATAAAAGTTACGTTTTTTAATAAGCATTTTCGTTTGGTAGATCTGAGGTTTGTGTTGTATCCCATATATGAGCACATTCTTATGCAACTTTTTTCCTTACTTTGAAATGAAGATATCATTGTTTTTTAAACTATGGATATTTGTGTTATAGGATTGCTCAATTTCTTCGACAAAGCTTTCGGCAAAGCATGCGCATTTTGAGGGGTCCTCCTTCCGCCACAAGTGATAAGGACGAAGAGCAGCCTCCAGACTACGCCTCCGTCATTATCGAAACGGTAGGCATGGCTCACCTGCCGCCGCCACCTCCTGAAGACTATTCCTCGCCTTCATCATCTTCCTGTTCGTCCTGGTGAGTTGAAAAAAAATCATCATCAATATATCATTAAACGTCAATTCGATTAGCAGCACAAAGAAAAAATTTGAACTTCACAGATTTTGAGGTTTTTAGATTTACCAGATTTTATCATTTTAACGGATACCAGATGCTCTTACACCAAACATTTTACCATACCTGACTGTTATAACTCGTTCGACTCTTTTAAACCTCAAGAAAACTATGCTAATAGAGGTGTTTGTATTCTTTCAAAGAAGACTTTCAAATCTAAGGTTCTCTACCGAGACAACAGAGGGAATCTTCTCAAAATAAGCGCTGCTGTGGAAAACAACCGGTCAATAGAAATAATTGGAGTTTACGGACCCAACGACGATGATCCGGATTTCTTTTCAACGAGCTCTCTCCTATTCTAACCAACAAACCTACAATTATCTCTGGAGACTTAAATTTAAAACTTAACATGAAAAGGACACAACGTCCAGTAATTCAAATCCGTCACCGAACGCCACAAAAGCTTTTAAAAGCATTATCTCAGCACACGAGTTCAACGACATAGCAGTTTGCAAAAATGATCTAAATCATACTTTTTTCACTAACAATAAAATGGACAAAAAGTATCTTCTCGACTCGACTATTTTTTTACTAAAGGAATATGCATATCAAGTGTCAAAGACTATCAAGTTGTGCAGAATCCTATCTCCGATCATAGGGCAATCAAAATGATACTCTACGACAGACCAATGACCCCGGCCACAAGAGCTCATGGAAACTAAACAATACAGTCTTAGAAAACGAATGTTTGGATAAAAAAATTACTGAAATAATTAGTAACACTCATGTAAGAACAAACTTTAACATATATTTCAAGACTTTGCATCAATGGTAAATTTGATTCGGAACGCGTGCCGATTTCAAGGGAGTGTAAATGCTCAAAGGAAAAGAAACCGAATTCTAAAGTTATGTTCTTACGACGACCCCTCGAAAGAAACCCGCGAAATACGAGATGAAATAAGCTCTCTGTTGAGAAGAGAAGACGAAATTCACCGAATCAAACTGAAGCTTTCCGAAATTGACGATCTCTCGAAATCAAGACTTCAATGTGTTCAAATAGAAAAAAAATATATTAAAAAAATCAAAAAGAATCTTTTTAAGGAAGACGGCTCTATAAGTAAGTCTGAGGAAGAAAATAACCAAGTCATTGCAAGTTTTTATTCAGCATTATATTCGTGCAATGATTGTTCCCCTCAACAAAAATGTTTAAAATGTGAACGAAATGATGCAAACTTTTGCAACCAAATTAAGAGTTCATCAATATCAGACATACCGGAAGACATAATAAACAAAATGGAATCGTTGATAACTATGGAAGAAATTTTAACTGCTATTAACAAAAATGCTAAGAGAGATAATAAATTTAACTCTATATAAACGATAAAAAGTCAATAAAACAATTTTATATAAAGCAACTTTTATTTAGGTATATTTTCGAAATTTGTCAATTTTTTATAAGTCGTCTTTGAATATTTATTTCCTCATTGTAAGGGACATGAGCAATAGCCTTTTTAAAACTTAACAATATAAAATAATGTTAAATAATTTGAGCTTTGACAAGGCAACAACTGAAAAGGCCAAAGACTAAGATATAAAATCTTGGTAAATGAAGTTTACAGTGATGCTGCAACAAAGCATTAACTATATATGAATAATCATCTAGAATCTGGGATCTTTTTATAATCCAGATTCCCCTGAGGAGTCAAACCTTCTCCCTCCACATTGAGAGATGCTTCCACCGAGATAACGCACTCCATTTAATTTATTATTCATTTAATACTAAGGATGCAAGCCCGACAAAAAGTTGGTCACTGGCCAAACTTTGCATATGTCTATTTTATTTAATATCTTCTTTGTTATTGTTTTTTATAGTGGCGATGATGGTGAGGCTAATCCAAGAAGCATGACTGTGGATGGCCCTGGACTGAATACAGGGATAGCGGGCCCGAGGATGTTGCTGACATGTCCTCCATCCCTGGAGACATTTGACCTCCAGCGAGTGGACAGTGAGGCCGTTTTAGTTCAAAGCGCAGAGCCCATGGACTCTTCCCCTCCCTCAGTGGCGGTTCCCTTGGATCCGTCAAGGAAATATCTCGTTCATCCAGCGTGTCCACACTCAGCAGCTGGGAGAGTCCCTCATCTTTGTAGATCCACAAATCCTTGGACGACGACCAGCTTTAAATCCTGCAGCCAACGAAGTCGTTGATGAAATCGGTGCCGTGAATCCTCACTGCTCAAATTATTCTCCTCCTCAAGACAATCCGGAAATAATATTCCTTCAAATTGACACGTCAACCTCTGTGATATAATCAAGGACATAACAATAATACTGAAATCATACAACATATATATACCTATATAACTATACCAAGGCAAAAAAATTGTTCATAATTATTTCTATAATTAAAAGAGTCTTCTCATGTTATGCCTTATTACAAATATATATCTATCTTATATTACGTCTGTTTTATTTCATTTTTAAAAAGGATAAGTGGGAATTTAAGAGATTTTTTTTAGATGATGTGTGCTCATAAGTGTAATTATGTCCAGAGAGAATATAGAGTGACAAAGGGATAAAAGTGTTAGTTAACGTTATTTTTTGTTGGAAGATGTTGGGAGTGCAACAATCAGTAATTAAGGATCGAAGGCAAAACCATAAGTCATACAACCTTTCATTTATCGGCAACCATTTATGACAATAAATAGTATTTCTTATGTAAATATTTTTATACATTCTAAAATTATCCTAAATCAATGAAAGTTTTGGTGATTTACATTTTTAGACTTCAGTTCCTATTTATTTATCTCAGAAAGCCGTGTGGATATAAGTAAACATTATCGCCTTAAAATAAGATCTTATTAATGAGATTTATTAAAATTGACCTTCGCCTTTCGGGAGTCGAACCTGCCCTCTCAACATTGATAATTATAATAAAATATAATTATAATTGAATACGCCTTAACGAACTGAGTTATCTTGCTCCCTTAATATGGTATCATTTTCCATTTATATTGTTATAGGAATATTAAAATAACACATTTTTTTTAACTCTATTTTCTAGACGCAGTTGTCAAATAAGATAAGATTGTGCCGCCGCCCACCAACCTTAGTTACTTCTAGAGACATATTGTTGAATAAAAATGACACTTTTTGACACTCCCTTGGATCAGATCCCTAGAAAGTATGAGGTATTAGAGGCGAGGGAGATCAATCAATAAGAGGTTTGAGCTTTCGACCCTTAAATAGGAATTCAATCGCTTTTGATCGCACTCATATGCTTAAAATTATAACCATACTTTTGATCATTATGAAAGCTCATAACTTAAAAACAAACATATTTACTTTAAAAAGAGATCTTAAGTGTCGATGCAAGTGAGCCTGATATATAAAAGGCCCATGTTGCAATTCCCTCATTCCAAAGTATATGTTTTATTGTTTGCCTATATGGTGCGATTCAGATGCATCTGTGACGATAAGAAATAAGAATGATTTCATTAAAGTTAATCAATCGATTTTATCATCTATTAGATATATTCTAAAAAAGGTTGTTAAAATATTTTTTCTTAGATCAGAACATTAATTTGACTTTTACCTTTTTAATGTTTAATGATCGAATTCAAAATATACGGTCTGATTATTTTTATCTGTATTAAATTTTTGTATTTTAACATCTCAATATCGTTATATTAACTTTTTGTTTTTAATTTTTGAAGCAATTGCATCTATCGTATAGCTAAGTATTTGAGCACTAAAATTATTATAAGCATCTTTTAAATTAAGCAGATAAAAAAGACATTCCTTTCTCAAGAAGCAACTTTATCTGATTTCATGATGAAATATTTTATTCTTTGTTTTGATTTGTTCCAAATACCGGAATTATTTTTTCTGACTTATCCGATTATTAAGATTTTTTTTTTAATCTTCGATAGAATTGAATCTGTATGCATATAAATACACAATATGGCGTGTAAAGAAGTCTATCGAACCGAGGATCTTTTCTATGAGGTTGACTAAAATTTATTTCTCGTTTCGAAAGTAGAATCTGCGTCCTCGAGATTGAGATTCGAGCACGATTCCACAACTCTAACGTGCTCCCTTCGCCTTTAGTTTCAGTTGAACAGACGAACTAATGTATAAATGATGTAGTTTTTTGTGCCTTAGAATCCCTAAAAACATGACTCCTTTCAATCTGTTCGTAAGAATTATTGATATTTTTCAGGTTTGTGATCGGAGTTTTTTCTGATCGGCGATCAATAGCGATATAGCGATATTTGATCGCTGATCGGAGTATCGCAAAAGGTTCTGATCTTTATATCTTGTTATGTATTGACATCATGACGTCATGTAAGGCCCAGTCCTCTGCATGACGATATTCTATTTCCTTCTATTGTTATATTAAAATACTACTCTGAAATATATAAGTAGTCTTCCACGTACACTAGCTGCGTTCGTATCTCACTCCTCCTCATCCATCACCCACAACGGCGACGAGTCTGGATTATATTCATCATATGTTCTTATAGGTAACAAGACACATCAGTGGCATACAAGGATGGCGAAAACCCTAACGAGGCTCACCCTAGCGGAGCTAAAGAACTTTTGCATGGAGATGGAGGTAGTGGAGAGCTTGGAAGAGCTCCAGGGGAAACGAAAAATCGAGGTCATGTCCCTCATGAAGGACTTCTTGCTCGCTGGCGGCGCAGACCCGCAGTCGTTCGTCTTTCAAAATCCCCACGAAGACACCGTCGTTACTCCCGTCAATCATCGCCCAATAAGCGTCTCACAACCAGCTCCCTTCTCCCTGACGGATCCGAGACGAGGCCACAGGTGGCTGAAATGGAAAGAGGAGTTCACCAACTACCTATCGTTGCTGGGAGACATCACGGAGGAGAGGAAAAAGGCCCTCTTGCTCCACTGTGCTGGTACGGACGTACACGAGTGGTATCGAACCTTAAGATACGAGGTCCAAGAGGATGAGAACATCTTCACAGCGGCCTTGCGAGCGATAACGGATGCGTGCACGCCCATGGAAGCTATTGAGTTTGAGCGTTTCACTCTCGGGGAGATGAAGCAGGAGGTGGGTGAGTCGTTTGATGACTTCCTATCTAAGCTCAGAACTCAAGCACAATTCTGCAAATACATATGCTCCGACTGCGGCTCCTCCATAGAAGACACCATCCTACGAGGCATCGTGATGCGCAATACTTCTTCCCCGAAACTGAGACAGGTCGCTTTAGAGAGAGGATGCTCAACAATGGAGGCACTATGTCAATTGGCAAGGGCACTGGAGTCCTCTCAAGCACAAACCGAGGCCATGCAAAAGGGTAATGAGACATACGCCGTATCCGAATATAAGGGGCCAAAAGCATTAAACGTTGGTCGAAGCCAACGAGAAAAAACACCTTCAAGACGAAACAAGAAGACGCCCTGAAAAAGGAATGCGGCAACTGCAGGGAGCATCACGCCGGGTCCAGGCACCAATGCCCAGCGCGAGACAAGACATGTTCCAATTGTGGAAAGTTAAATCACTTCGCGAGGGTGTGTCGCAGCAGAAAAATGTCCCACATGATATCGACATTCCATACCACGATGGGGACAGAGAAGCGGGCATTTGCTCGAATGGAGGTTGACGGAAAGATGGTCAAACTTCTCCTAGACATGGGTTCAAACGTGAGCATTATTCCGTCTTACCTGGTCAATAAACACCGACGCCTTTCTCCCACTGGCCCATTATTCGTTTTTGGAGGAGGAGAAATCAAGACAATGGGTTCTGTCCGGCTACCAGTTGTTTCGCATGGATCTCAGAGGAAATGGTGCAACTTTATCGTCACTGAGGTCGACCAACCTATCCTAGGCTTTGACGACTGCTTGGGATTTGGGCATGTCACGCTAAACGCTCAACCCAACGTCCTTCTCGTTTCATCCCCATCGCCTACCATGGAGATGCTCAAAGGGAGGTATGCGGAAATATTCTCTGACACTTCCGGAGCTATAAAAGACGAGCAGGCGAAGGTCCACATCAAAGAAGGGTCACGCCCTAGATTTATGCGTAGTCGCCTGTCCCTCTCGCACTAAGAGACGCCGTCAAAGCGGAACTTGAGTCCATGATCAAGAGAGGCACCGTGGAACGAGTGGAAACCGTTGAATGGGCATCCCCCATTGTAACTGTGTTGAAGCCTGACAACCATGTTCGTATATGTGCTGACTATACGCAAACAATATCCCCGGTCGTTGACAAGCAGCTGTACCCGCTTCCTCACCCAGATGAATTGTTTACGGGACTCGCAGGAGCACAGTTCTTCTCGAAGTTAGACTTCCGGAAATGCTACGAGCAATACGAACTGGACGACGAATCAAAAAAGCTTCTCACAATCAACACACCCATTGGCCTGCTACGGTACAACGTCCTGCCCTACGGACTATCATCTGCCCCAGCCATTGTCCAAGCCGCACAGGAAAAACTGTTCCATGGGATCCCAAATGTCAAAGTCTACATCGACGACCTCCTGATCTACTCAGAAACGAATGCTCCATCTTCAAATCTGGATCTTTAAGCGCATCCGAGACGCTAATGCACGCTTGCAGGAAAGTAAATGTGTGTTTTTAGCTGATTCCCTCACTTACCTCGGATACAAAATTTCCAAGCAGGGCAAATATTGGCTATAGTATACTTTCGTACACCGCCTCCATATTTTAGGGACTCATGGTATATTTTTTTATTTTTGGAAGGGAATGGGAGAGGAAAAAAAAAGAAAAAGGAGAGTTAGAGAGATGGAATAAGAGAGAGACACAGAGAGAGAGTCACGCAGATATAGACACACACATAGAGAAAGGCACAGAGAGAGAGAGATAATTAACTTATTCCCATCCTGAAGAGTCTCGGGATCGAGAAATAGTGACTTTACACATAGAAGTGGAATCTTTGGGCACCTGGATCGTGAAAAGAGGAAGTTCCTCATGACCTATTCCTACTCATTCGTCTTCAAATATCTACCTTCCCTCCATCCCCCTCTTCCGGATCTGTCTCGGATGACTACGGAGACTCCACTCATGAAGCCTCCTCCTACACGTCTCTTGGACTCGAACGTCTAGAAGAGGAAGTCTCTCAGGCATTGCTTCCTTCCTCATGAACCTTCCTCCGGTCTCGGATGACTCTAGGAGAAGTCCACTCATGAACCCTCCTCCTACACGTCTCTTGGACTCGAACGTCTAGAAGAGGAAGTCTCTCAGGCATTGCTCTTCCTCCTCCGGGTCTCGGATGACTACGGAGACTCCACTCATGAACCTTCACACTTCTACACTTTTCTTGGACTCGTCAATCTAGAAGAAAAAGTCTCTCAGGCATTGCTCTTCCTCAACAAACAAATGAAGGAGTCCTCCTCACCCTCCGAGTCTCATCTGTAAAGGCTCACAATTTGGAAATCAATGGTTATTTTCCTGATCAACCCACCATATTAGTCTCCTTTGGAACCGTGGATCTTGAAGGAGGACTCCCTTATGGCTTCACCCCTTCTCTTGCAAATATGTAGATTGCTTCATGGTTCATGTATTTATAAGGAACATCATTATTCTTCAATGGATACTATACACTTCTACCTTGGGACCTTATATTTTGTAATGAAGCCCTCTGAACAGACTCTTTTTTTAATAAGATTTTCCTCTTCTTTGACATTTATATAAAGTGAAACATTTTATTCCCTTTTCGTCGTGTTTGAAGGAAGAACCCCAAACGACCACTTTATATTTACATATTTCATAATTCAAGTGTGATCTGACTTATTTCACATTTATAGATTTATATTCTTGTATTGAAATAAAAACACCTTCACAACTTTTGTTGATTTTTCTAACGATATCAGCTCGTATTTCTTGTAATGATGGTAAAAGTATTTTGTAATATAATATAAAGAATTATTCTAAAATAATACACACAGAGTATTGATCTTCACAATTCTTAAGTGAAGGTAAGGTGTTCGTTAATATATTTTATGATATAATCTGTACTTCTGCCACCTAAAGAAAGAAATGCTTATTACTACTATAGTTAAAATTTAAAATAAAATATAGCCCATTAATAAAAATCTGAAATGAAAATAGTTATCATTGACCTTATCATGAGTATACTTGATGCTAATTTATCACTTAAGGTCCTACCTAATCTTGTCTAGCCTAGGAATTGCAGAGAAGTATTAATTACCTACTTAATTATATTATTAAACGTTTTGATTTTTATATAAAACATAATTTGTCTTACTTCACTTATAGGAACTAGAATGGAGTCCTTAGACAAGATACTGCTCTGTAATAATTTTTTAAACACAAATCTGACTCTGGCCACTTCCGTTTCCAAGTTAATTACGCGAAGTAAAAGGGAAAAAGTTCCTTTTTGTGTTTATTACTCTCATTTCCCTGAATGAACCTCTTCAACGCAGCCCACAGTGACTCGATATTTAACAAAGAAAATACATGAAAAGCAAGGCACTGAGTTTTGCACTAATAATAACAAATATTAAAAGTATAGATATAAGTATAAAAATAGATGTCGAATGAGTGATCAAGTGTATATTTCGGGTGTATCAATCAGAGTATTTGTACGAATATATGCGGTAAATATAAAATAAGGATGAAACAAATATCCCAAGTGGAAAGGGACTCCGTTGAAATTATTTGTAGAATCTTTGAAATAAAATAAGGAATTTATTTCACTCTCATGGATTCAAATGTGAAAAACTTGGTGTAATTGAAGATTCTAGGGTCGAAACGCGACGTAAAGAATGGTAATAAGTCACCAAATTCTAAGATGATCGAATTTGTCAAAATTATGGCTCCAATCCAGGAAGGCAAATGAAAAGGGGAAGGAAGAAGCCTTGAAGTATCCATCCTTTTTAAATCAAGAGGTCCAAAATTTCCCTTTCCATGCATGAAGTCCATTGTTTTCGACTCCGAGACTAATATGGTGGGTTGATCCGGAGAATATTATATCATGGACATTGATTTCCAAATTGCAAGCCTTTAGAGATGAGACTCGAAGGGTGAGGAGGACTCCTTCATTTGCTTGTTGAGGAAGAGACATGCCTGAGAGACTTCCTCTTCTAGACGTTCGAGTCCAAGAGACGTGTAGGAGGAGGTTCATGAGTGGAGTCTCCGTAGTCATCCGAGACAGATCCGGAAGAGGGGGATGGAGGGAGGGTAGATATTTGAAGACGAATGAGTAGGAATAGGTCATGAGGAACTTCCTCTTTTCACGATCCAGGTGCCCAAAGATTCCACTTCTATGTGTAAAGTCACTATTTCTCGATCCCGACTCTTCAGGATGGAAATAAGTTAATTATCTCTCTCTTTCTCTGTGCCTTTCTCTGTCTGTGTGTCTATATCTGCGTGACTCTCTCTCTGTGTCTCTCTCTTATTCCATCTCTCTAACTCTCCTTTTTCTTTTTTTCCTCTCCCATTCCCTTCCGAAAATAAAAAAATATACCATGAGTCCCTAAAATAGGGAGGCGGTGTACGAAAGTATACCATAGCCGGGCAAATTCCCCGATACGGAACTGACGAGACCAATCGTTGACTTTCCCCAGCCAACAGACGCATCGGAAATTCGATCCTTCCTGGGGCTGGTACAATTTTATGGTGTCTTCATCCAGAATCTCTCTACTCTTGCGGCACCCTTACACCGCTTATTAAAAAAAGACATTAAATTCATATGGTCGAACGAAACGGAGTCGAGCTTCGTGGCCATTAAGCATGCCCTCACCGAAGCGCCTTGCCTTGCTCACTACAACCCTTCGCTGCCCCTCTTCCTAACCACGGATGCCTCACCTGTTGGCCTCGGGGCAGTACTCTCCCAAATGGGGAGTGATGGAGAACGCCCTATCGCTTTCGCCTCAAGAAAACTTTCTCCCGCGGAAACAAATTACTCCCAGATCGACAGGGAAGCAACCGCCATAATCTATGGAGTAAACAAGTTTGAGAGGCACCTATTGGGGCGTCAATTCGAAATAAAGACGGACCATAAGCCCTTGGAATACATTCTGTCAAGAAACAAGGCTCTTCCACCTGTCATATCCGCTCGCCTGTCCAGATACGCTGTCCGCCTCTCCACGTTTGACTACACCATGCGCCACATCCGTGGCCTAGACAACACCACGGCTGACTCTCTTTCAAGGGGTCCCATCGATGCCCCTACTATTAATAGGGACGAAACCAACCAATTCATTTCCTGCTGTGTGGTTGATAGGACTCATACCAACCTACTCGTTGAGGCCGTGGGGAGCGACTCGGAACTCCAAACCGTTATGGAAGCTGCACGGAGCGGGGATTGGTCAGCAGTCTCCAACAAGGCATACAAGTCCAAACACCACGAACTGTCCATCAACAACGATCTTCTCTTTGGGGAGCTAGGCTAATCGTTCCAATTCCTCTTCGGAAAAAGTTCTTGGACGAGCTGCATGTAGCTCACACGGGAATAGTGAAGATGAAGTCCGCGGCAAGGAGACGGATCTGGTGGCCGAACATAGATAGCAACATCGAAACTCTCGTCCATACATGTCGCCAATGTCAAGAGGTCGCTGCATCCCCACCAGCCAAGTTTGAACGGTTTGCACCCACTAAACAATGGGACAGAGTCCACCTCGACTACGCCAAAGTTCGAGGTCAAGAAGTGCTTATTCTAATAGACGCGGGATCCAAGTGGATCGAAGCCTGTCCTGTTAGCTCCACGTCAACCGAAAAGACACTTCGTCAGCTCTTTTCATGGTTTGCCCGTTTCGGATTCCCGCGTCACGTCCACACAGATAATGGTACCGAGTTTTCAAGTGAAGCGTTTAAAGATAAAATGAAGAACTGGGGTATCACATTGTCATTCTCGCCCCCTTATCACCCTCAGTCAAACGGCCAGGCCGAACGCGCCGTTCGGATCGTCAAGGACCTCTGCGCAAAGAACCCGGGGACGTCTATCGAGGAACTACTCTTCGCCTACAGGGCTCTTCCTTTGGAGGGAGGAAAATCTCCATCAGAGCTCCTATTTGGATGGAACGCGCGTACAAGGCTCGACGGCATGCTACCCAAGCAGTCCACGGACTTCAAATCATCGACCCCAACGAAGTTAGGACTCGAATCAAAGTATGGGCACGTTCCTTCTCCTCCCGTGGTCCAAAGTGGATCAGAGGAACCATCACGGAATGTATGGGCTCATCAGTCCGTAAGGTTTCTGTTGAGGGTGGCTTTATAAAGAGGCATATCAACCAACTGCGTCAAGACTATTCTTGAATTAATTGATTAATTAATTAGGGGGGTAATGTTATGTATTGACATCATGACGTCATGTAAGGCCCAGTCCTCTGCATGACGATATTCTATTTCCTTCTATTGTATATTAAAATACTACTCTGAAATGTATAAGTAGTCTTCCACGTACACTAGCTGCGTTCGTATCTCACTCCTGCTCATCCATCACCCACAACGGCGACGAGTCTGGATTATATTCATCATATGTTCTTATAGGTAACAAGACACATCATATCTTTTGATCGTAAGAAAATCACTAAAAAATAGCGATCCGATCAATTTGTATAAAATAACTAAAAAAGAAAAAAAATGTTTAATAAAGATTTTGAGACAAACCTTACATTTCTTAAAACTTAACTAGCTGTCACATTGACCAAATCAATTCCAGCAACTAATATTTGCTTAGAAAACACAAAATACAGACTAATACTAAATATACAGACAGACGACTATCTAGAAATCATTGTTTTGGAGCTCATAGGCTATGGGAAACATTTATTCTGGCATCTCCTGTCTTAAAATATGCAGACATATGTCAATTGTGAGCCAGAGTGTTGGAGCTCATGGCTATGAGAAACTATGATTCTGATATTTTTGTCCTTAAAATATACAGACAGGCACCTATGGAGAAGTCGTTATTTGGAGCTCATAGCCAGGGCTATTCAATTAGTTTTCCAAGTGGGCCACATTTGGAATCCAAGAACTTGAGCTGGGCCGCAAATTTCCGCGGCCACTTTTTTTTCAATAAGTCTATTATTATGTTTTTTTATTTAACATTAGTAGTATTACTATTAGTATTATTAGCCGATGGTTACTATGCCTATTATTATTTTTTTATTAGGCCTATTTTATATGACCTTTTTAGCTTTCAAAATTGAATAGGCCTATAAAATGCACACAAACAACTCTCTGCTCAATCTCCTTTATTTAAAACAAACAAAAAATAGAACATTTAACTCAACATTTCTCATTGTTCATGAGGCTGGCTGCTAAACAGAACAGGGCTATTTTAGCCCACTGCTGCCGGTGACTTTAGTGAGAGAAGTGGCATTTCTTGTTTTGCACAAGATCTCTGATGTTTGGCTCATAAGATGTCAATGCAATCCTAAGGCACTGGTGAATTTTGTTGTCTGTTAGGGAACACCGATAACTGTTCTTAATTGCATTCACGTGAGAAATCTCGATTCGCAAGTGTATGTTGACCCCAAACATGTTGGCCGTGTCCGGGCCGCATCTGGGCCGCGTCCGGGCCGCATCTGGCCCGCGGGCCGCCAATTGAATAGCCCTGTCATAGGCTATGGGAAACAATCATTCCATGCATATAAAATAATACTATATAAAGGTTGAATGTAGTATATACATTTTAATTTTTACTTAGAATTAGTATTACATAGGTAATTTTTTTTGTTGATCGCAATTAAATTGATCGGATTGCTGATCGGAAAAATCCCTGATCGTTATATCGCTATATCGCAAAGAATTTCTGATCGCTATTTTTGATCGGATCGCTATTTTTTTTTCCTGATCGCTCACAAGCCTGATATTTTTTAATCCTTCAACTTCTTTATCATGCTTCAGTATTATAAATGTGAACTGAGACCTCGTAATGTTGACCGATTTGTTCAAACTTTGTATGTCTCTCTTCTTTTATCATCAGAAACAGAAAATCCACAATGTTGCTAACATTTCAAACATTTGAAAATATGAACAGCCCTAATATATATATTATAGGGGCGGAGTGGCCACCGAAGTACTGGGACCATTCCGGTAGGCCGCTGGCCTCAAGAAACATAAACGGGACCGTTGACAGCCTCCCAATGGCATATTGGGGTCTGTATAAGGCCGGCGAGGGCAAATTTGTCCCGGTAGATAAATTATTCCCACTCCGTTCCTGTATATATATATAGCAATAGTGACATTGTAAAAATAAACTTGACCCAACTACTTTACGTTAGAGAACAATTTATATGATGTTGGGTTGTTGTATTATTTATTACGAAGCTAATATAGCCCTAGCCTTCCTAGCTACTGATATTTAAAAAACAATATATCTTTATATACAAACAAATAATTATAACAATTAGGTTAGTTAAGAATTTATATGCTGTTTTACCATAGTACATACAAATGGACAATTATACATTGATAAAAGCAATACATACATACAGCAAAAGAACACGACCACACAAAGGGGTATATGTGCTACAACAGCAAAAATGGATATTGAGTATTACATTATAGAAATTATTTTATAACCTACTCATGAAGCAGTTAAATTAAAGTTAGAATCAATGATTCGTTGCATCTTTTTACATTAATAGATTTAATAATATGAAGATCTTCATCCTCCTCTTGCATGACTTGGTATCTCTCATAGAAATCGATGGGCATCTGTTGATTAGGTGGTTTAGCGGTTTGGGACTCCTCCATGCAAATATTATACAATAATAAGAATAATAATAATATTAATAAAGAAAAATTACAAAAAATAATATTATAAAAATATAAATATTTTTTCAATTTGTATAAATACATTAAACTTAATGAGCCATAAGGATCAGACAACCCTGCCATTGACTTAGCTACCCTCCGAGCACTTGATAAAGTGCATGCCTCTCTTAATGGCTGTGACAAGCTCCAGGCCTTGAAAGGTTAACAGCAGCGACGCAGTTGGAAGAAACGCGTTTCTTGAGGCAATATTGTAGCCTACGGGTGCGCTCATCGAAGCCCCTCGAGAATCCTCTCCAAGGGACACCTGTCCACGTTCATAGCCTTCCAAGCGGTATGCAGCCTGCTTCAACAAGAATTCATTTACAGATGGAAGTATGACCTGTCGAGAAGGTCAACCACACGCAACCGATCTGCTCTTTGAACTCCCAGCAAGATAGTGCGAGATTGTTGATGGCAAGTTGCGCATCTGAGCTAGTCTTTGCCATTGTAGGTGTTTGAGGGTTTCAGCAGCAAACAAATTTTGCACTTCTAGTCACCCAAGCAGACGTCTGAAGTTTCCCGATAACTATGGTTTCTAGCTATCTCGTCAGCATGGCCCACGATACCGTAGTGCAGAGCCGCGGATGACTCCGATTCTTTTCCTGCATTCTGATATTTTTTTCGTGGTGGGTCCAAATGTCAGGTTCCTGCTAACATTACCCCCAGAAGTCGAGTGTAGCGGTCGAAGGAGTGTCTGGAGCACCCAGACGTAACGTTTGGGTTTTTCCCTCCCGTTGATATTATAATACGCCTCCAAGGCCTTCGATGCCGAGCCCATAGCAAGTCGCCCTGTGTTCAGGATGGAGCCGATATGACGATATAAGTATCGTCGGCATATAGCATACCTCAAGCGAGCTTCAGGATTGACAGCTACTCTCAGGTAATCAGGTAGTTTAGCCGTGAGAAGAATGAAAAGTAGGGCCAAGCACAGACACCCTGTCTGACGCCGTACTTTATGTTCAAGACATTGAACGTTTGGCCGTTCCAATTCACCTGCTGTCGCCTCCGGTTAGCTCGCTGAGCATCAGCTTTTTTGGTGGACCCCACATCCATTTGAGCTTGGCCAGAAGTATATCTGCTTCCAAAAGTCAAAGGCCGCAGAAAAATCGAAGGCAGCCATGCATACCTTTAATTACGATCACAAGCCTTAGCAGCGTTGGACAGTTAGTTTGCAAGGGCAGTTCGACACTGCGTCCAGTTCGGAAGCCGTGTTTGTTCCTGTGGTAGTTTTACAAGAAGCTTCGACGTAGGTCACGAGTTGATTGTAAAGTACCCCTCTCGGGTCAATTTTTCGAATGGCACAAAGGAGTGCGACCGGTTATAGCTAGAGGGTTCTCTACGTGTTTGCCCTTTTTCATGTACTGGGATTAGATTGACGTATTAATAAAGTGTTCAATAATTCCCATATTGTATTTTTAAGGTAACTTAAAAGTCTAAGGGTACTCGTAGTGCTCCTGCACTCACACGATATATTTCAAAACCAGCATGATGCAATTAATATTTACAAAAAATCCTCAGAGCTTTTCTAAAAAATGCAAAGGGGGTATTAATAAACTTTTGGAATGTATCTCAATATAAAAT
>CP045897.1:1146035-1182983 GCA_013387185.1 Caligus rogercresseyi | reverse complement strand
GAGTTCGATATTAAGAATCTGCAAAATATTATTTTAAACCTTAGATGTATGAGTACCTGGATCCCTACTTTCTTCCGTAATGGATACATACATTTAATTATAATCATATTTAAGGTCTAATAAATCAAGACAAAATACGAGATCAAAGCCATATAATACAAATTAATATTATAAAACAACATTTGAATGCACACTTATTTTACAGAGATATCTTTTTTAATCATCTTTACAATATAAAACACATTTAATAATATACGAGTATAAACATGAAATCAAACCATTTTTTACATTAAATTGAAGTTAATATCGTCTTTGTCATTAGAAAAATACCTGAATCTCAATATCAATTTTAACATTAAATTTATGTACGGAACAAAACACAAAATATTAACTGCAGTAAGGTAATGGTTTTTTTGTCTGGTCAGCGGCGTCAAATTCTTTTTTAAAGCCACAACAAGCTGTAGGTTGCTTTGGCCTATGGCAGGGTCGGCAACCTAAAATGTTTAAAGAGCCCAATTGGACCTAAAAACAAAAAAAAAATTGTATCTAGAGCCTCAAAAAAAAATATTGCCCTCAAATAAGCCTTATAATGAAGGAAAAAAAACTTAATTCTAAATTTAGGTATGTTTAGCCTATTTCCAAAATGACTACAAGGTCGGCTGATAAGTCCCGAGACTAACACATAGATGGCGCCAGTGGATTTGTTTTCATATGACTGTCAGCTAGTACCAACCTTCAAAACATACATGCATAAATATAACAGCTGTCTGACAATTAGTTTGTGAGATATGCGTTTTAATTGAGCTACTTTGTTATTTTGAAAAAAATGGAAAAAGATGAATTTCGTGTGTTAATAAAACATTATTTTTGATGGGAAAAAATACCTTCGAAACTAAAACTTGGCTTGAAGAATGTATCCGAACTCTGCTCCATCGAAAGCAACCATATGTCGATGGTTTGCTGAATTCAAACGTGGTCGTGTGAGCCGAATGATGATAACGTAAGTAGACGCCCAAAAGAGAGGGTTACACAGAAAACATAAAAATAATCCACAAAATGATTTTAAATGACCGTAAAGTGAAGTTGATCCAGATAGCTGAGACTCTGAAGATATCGAAAGAGCGCGTTGTACATATCGTGCCATGAATATTTGGACATTGAAAGCTCTGTGCAAAGTGGGTGCGCGAGAGCTCACAATCGACAAAAAAACAACAACGAATTTGATGATTCTGAGCAGTGTTTTGAAGCTGTTCAAATCGTAATCATCTGAATTTTTGCGTCGATATGTGACAATGGATGAAACATGGCTCCATCATTCACTCCCGAGTCCAATCAGCTGAGTGGACTGCATATGATGAACCGAATCCAAAGCGAGGAAGAACGTAACAGTCAGCTGGGAAGGTTATGGCGTCTGTATTTTGGGATGCACACGGTATAATATAATTGACTATCTTGAAAAGGGGAAAACAATCAAACAGCGATTATATATAGCCTTTGTTGGAGCGTTTGAATGATGAAATGTTGAAAAACGGACCCATTGGAAGAAGAAAAAAAGTGTTGTTTCACCAAGACAAGCACCGTGTCACAAGTCAATGAAAACAATGGCTAATTAAATAAATTGGGCTACGAATTGCTTCCCCATCCACCGTACTCTCCAGATCTGGCCTCCAGCGACTATTTCCTGTTTGCAGACCTGAAGAGAATGCTCGCTGGCAAGAAATTTAAGAACAGTGATGGAGAATTGCCGAGAATAAGCCAATTTTACGGATAAAACGAAAGATTACTATAAAAGTGGAATCGAAAAATTGAAAGATCGCTACAATCGCTGTATCGCCCTCGAAAGCAACTATGTTTGAGTAAAAATCGAATTTGTGTCAAGAAAATGTTTTCTTCTTAGTTAGTCTCGGGACTTATCAGCCGACCTGTTAAGGTGGCTCATCTATCTATCTATATAATAATGCACCAATTCTGTCCGTCTATATTGTCTGACGCTATCTCCTCCCACATTTATGGTCCGTTTTGAACTTTGAAGGTACCTATGGAATCCTTGGGTCAAGACGGACCTAATAAAACTATTTGCAAAGTGATGGGACCCGAAATGGGTGAAAAATCAGACCTTGTCTGATTCGACTACCTACTTTTCAATAAAGTATTAAAGTAAAGTAGCGCATGCATAACATATAATTCTTCCTTTTTCCCAAAGGAATTGGGACTGATATACAACTCCAGCATGGACACGCGATAGAGCTATTTTCACAGGAACAAATTTACACGGTTTAAAACGCACGCCTTATATAAACATGAGGGGGGGAGAGAGAGTCAAGATTGACGTCACCATCAACAATCGTCAAATAATAGAGCTCCACTGATCATAGTTGGGAATCTTTTTTTTTGGGTGTCATGAAAGCATTCTGGCCTAGACTCAAAACTTGTTGGAGATCCCTCGATCCTTCCTTCCTCCATCCCTCCTTCTATCTTCCCAGGACTCCGGGATAAATGCCTTGGACACCAAGAAACGATGTCTCCTCCCTCCCTCCCATTAAGAGACACATTCCCCTCACTCGACTTCGTGAGTGGAGTCCTACCCATCGTCGGTCTTCGTCAGTCAAGGACTTCCTTCCCTCATCTTCGTTAGAGAGCTCCCCGTCCTCCTCTTCGTGAATGGAGCCCTACCCCTCGTCGGACTTCGTTAGAGAGCTTCCCAATCCCTCGTCTTCGTTAGAGAGCTCCCCGTCCCTCCTCTTCGTGAATGGAGTCCTACCCCTCGTCGGACTTTGTTAGAGAGCTTCCCATCCTCGTCTTCGTTAGAGAGCTCCCGTCCTCCTCTTCGTGAATGGAGTCCTACCTCTCGTCGGACTTCGTTAGAGAGCTTCCCATCCCCTCGTCTCGTTAGAGAGCTCCCGTCCCTACCTCTTCGTGAATGGAGTCCTACCCTCGTCGGACTTCGTTAGAGAGCTTCCCATCCTCGTCTTCGTTAGAGAGCTCCCGTCCCTCCTCTTCGTGAATGGAGTCCTACCCCTCGTCGGATTTCGTTAGAGAGCTTCCATCCCTTGTCTTCGTTAGAGAGCTCCCGTCCCGTCACTGCATACAAAAACAGCCACTTGCTACTAAATATGTGTCTATGACAGAATTGTGCTCGTATCCATTTAATGAGACTTCTGTTTTCGGACATCACAGGCCAGTTTCTGAACATCAGGCTTGTAAGATGTAACTTTAATCTTGACGCAGGACTGCAAGCTCTCATCTGTGAGGCGGGTGCGGTATTGGACTTGATGTAGTTCATGTTTGAGAAGATCTGTTTGCATACTTCGAACCAGTCCATCGGCGATGGCATACCTGTATAATAGCGCAATCTGTTCAATATCGATCATTCACCGACTCATCACAGGCCATTGAGTATGCTGGAGCTGAATTAATGTTCCTGATTGCTGATCGTTGATGTTGCCTGCCATTAATTTAATCTTGACGCAGGACTGCAAGCTCTCATCTGTGAGGCGGGTGCGGTATTTGAACTTGATGTAGTTCAGTTTGAGAAGATCTGTTTGTATACTTCGAACCAGTCCATCGGCGTTGGCATACTTGTATAATAGCGCAATCTGTTCAATATCGATCATATCACGCGACTCATCACAGGCCATTGAGTATGCGGAGCTGAATTATGTTCCTGATTTGCTGATCGTTGATGTTGCCTGCCATTATAATGGTCCTTCCCTTCATTGTCTTAGCAGAGAGAGGCATCGTCTTTGATTTTCTGTATTATCTCTCTTTTGTTTTTGAAATCTGCGAAAAGGTGTTCTGATACGTTGATGAATGATTCCTTCATGAAATCACCATCTGTGAACGGCTTTCCACGCTTTATTATCTCCCGGGTTGCAACAAAACTTGCCGTAGTAGTGGAGTTTTGAGATGCAATCCACTTCTTAAATCTATTTTTGCGCTCATCTAATTTCACAATGAAGTAATTCGAATTGCACTTTTTCTCTCACTTCCATCAGGGTACTTTGCAGCAAATGTAGAATGACTTCCTGGAAATGTCTTTCCACATTACTTTTTTTGTTATTTGACAGCTTTTCGCTACAGAGCAACATTCAGGCAGTCCTTCTGCATTGGCAACAAATGCAAATGATTCGGCCCAAGAAATGTTGAATCCTCTGTTCTCCTCAGTTATTTTTCTTTTTTTCCCTTTGGGATCGATGGTAAATCCAACAGTCGCCGATTCGTTTTCAATAGCCACCTCATAGTATTTATTGTGTTTAAAATCCGCGCTCTTTAAATGTGTGTCATATACTGTAATGGCAAAGGCTGTGGTGAGTAGATCCATACACGCCTGTAATCAGGCCAGGGCATTCGAAAACATGGGTCCATCCAAGGTATATAGAATACAAGGTATGTTTCATTTATAATTTTTACTTAATAAACTTTTATAATCCCCGGCGTGCTCTCAGTCGTCATTGGTCCGACTTCATCTGCCGTGCTAGCTGGAGATATTTTTAAATTTCCTTATAATTAAATATGAGATGATTTACAAACAAAAATCACTAATATTTTAAAAGGAATATTTCAATTGTCATTTATTTAATCTGAAAGAATCGAATATTTTTGGTTCTTGTAAGAATTATCGCTTATAATAAGATTAATATAACAAGGTAAGGTAGAAAAGAAAGGAATAAATGTAACAAACTCTCCAGTGATGTATATGTAAATAATAAAGTAAGTAATGTGAAGAAGTGAATTGACATCATTGGATATTTGCTTACATCACCTTCTTTCTTTACTTCGCAAGTCGTGGAATGTATGATAAAGAAATATATTTAAACTAATAAAGAGATCTTCTTTTTATGGACAAAAGAAATTAACTCTCACGGAAACTTATAAATAAAAGTTAAATAATATGATTTAAGTAATCATAATCAATAATATGATTTTAATTGGACATCTATTTTTATGCTCCTATATAATAATTGGACAGAGTATTCAATATTACTGTTGAACTTTATAAACAAAATTAAGAAAAATGAGTAAAGTATAATTATAAGAAATTTTGATGAATTTAAATAAAAACTAAGAATGATCAATGAAATAAAATTAATATCCTTCAAATTAAATATAAAAAATAATAAATTTAAATAAATACTCAAAAACCTCTTTCAAAACTGCCTTTGAGACATTCAGATTTATTAGTGTAGTACATCTTATCCATCAGTTAAGTGTAGCGATAAAATCGGATTGAGTCTTTTTATTCAGAAAATATAGTTAATAGCAGAAGCTGTCGTGTAGTTCAACAGTTGAGTCGCTAGACAAACTGTTTGATTTTGATTGCTCTGGCATTATTAATGAATTTCCTTAATTTTATGAACTATTTTAATTCTTGGGTATTTATTTTTATGAAGTCCTAAAAATCTTTTTTATAATAGTAGATCCCTCAAGCAGATAATGGCCTCTGTCTAAAAGGTGATTTCTTAAGAGTGTGATCAAAAGAGAGACATCATGAACATATAAATTATCTTGATTTATCGGAAGGATTCCAAAAAATTGACAAATCTTTTGAGACTTCCAATGAGTTACGCAGTCCAACATTTCATGGGGTAATATCAGAAACTAAAGTCAAGACTGCAATGCCCTTTCTTTCAACTTCATTTGTGTAAAAGAATGTCAAGAAACATCGAGGTGTCAACGGTAAATTGACAAACATCTTCTATGAATCATGGCAACTTTAATTATTTTATTCGGACAACACACTTGATCAATAGATAAAAAATAGTCAAGACTACTTTTCAGATCCATTTAATCGAACGAAAAGACGCAAATATGGGTTAATTGATTTTCCACTTTCCAAAACCCTAAAAAATGTAAACCAATATTCTGATAAGGTAGATGAACTGTAAAGTTAATATGCCTCATACATTGTATTTATCCCTGAAGTATGTTCGAGTGTCCATCAACGCTCAGAAGCTCCGAAACCTTCAGGCCAAATTTAGCCCACCTCAGGAAGATTCACTTCAAGGAGTCTCACTTTAATGTTGAACAGGCCCACAAATTGACCCTCAAAGCACTGAATCTACAAACTTTTCATGAGTCATCCATTGGAGCACTTAAATACTACGCCAAGGAACAGACCAGAGTTTAAAGACACAGCCGAGTTTTAGAGTTTGTTAGAACTATGTGGAATATCCTAAACGTCAAGACACCTAGAGTTGTCTACGAAAAGAGAGATGATCTTCGGGAACCAATCTCAAGAAGAACAAGCTTGGTTTCTCCTTTTTGAGGGGCTTTGTTGACTTTCACATAGAATGGCAAGGCAGAAAAAACCTGGCCTCCAACCTTTCTAGCAACAAAACAGACGAGTCTTGCTGCAGCAGATTTGGCAGAATATCTTCTCCTTGATGAAGACTTCACTTATGTACTCCTCGGCATGTTCCAGTCTGATCCAATTGAGAGAAGGTTCGGCTGGTACATACAACTAAGTGGAGGCATCTACTACATCAGCGTGAGACAGATCCTGGAAGCCGAAAAAAAGATTCGTATTCTAAGCCTTGTCGAATTCTCAGGTAATATTGGTTAATAGTATTTTCAGCTTCTTAAATATTTATATATTTTTCTTCAGGTATGACTACTTCAGAAATCAAAGTTCTACTCGATAAAGACCTGATAAAAGCGGAGCTCATCTGAACTAACTGGCAACTGGATGACCTACGAAAATTAGCTTCCAAAGAAGAGAGTAATGCACTCTATTTTGTTGCCCGATATAAAGGTTTTTCTCTGAAGAAGAAGGATCAGTTGTATATCATGCCAAGAGTTAATGGTCGTCAGAGATACTCCTCCGGAATTGATCACCTTCGAAGTCCCAACCAATCATGATGCAGATCTGAAAGAGTTCATTAACATAATGCGCAGAGGGGGCTTGTCGACTCCATCCAATCTTCTTTACCTCTACTGTTTTTATGCTGATTCCATGTTCTCCTACATTACAGCTACTCCTGAAGAAAAAGACAGTTTACTTGGCACCCTGTATTAATAACGTCTTGTTCACACCACTTCTCATAAAACACTGTCCTTTATTTCGTAATAATAGTTCTCTTCCCCCTCAAAGTACACCAGGTGATGCACCGGATAGAGGTTCGAACCGAACCGAACTATTTAAGATACACACCCTAAATTTTAGAGCCTCATTTATTGCCACATTTACTGAAAGGATGCAAGACAGTTCCAACTCTGACATTATAGCCGTTGTAGGAGTAAAGTGCGAGGAAGGGTACTCGTGGTCGGCTTTTCTTCAAGGAATATCCTTCGCCTTGTTTAATGTAATGGGTAAAAATTTAATCGCTAAACTCAATGATGACATCAGAGTCATACCAAAAAGAGAAATTCAGGGAAGATATCCGATACAAAAAGAAAACCAGCAAAATCTTCTGATTTTTAGACTTGGCTAACTTTGTATTTTTGGATTTTGCCTTTTCTTTGTTATATGTTTTAAATATTTATTTTTATTGTAAGTTAAATGCTACTAAAATATCATTTGTATTAGGAATATATACTCTTCATTTCCTAAAAAAACACTAAAACAGGTGTCGGCAATTATGCTTGGACGCGGGCCATTTTTTTCAGACAATGGCATCGCGGGCCATAGCTATTTTCCACATTTATTTTATTATATATATATATATATTCCCAACCTGTGGTCCGCAGAACGTCTATATTCATAACATAAGAGGTTCTTTTTTAGAAAAGAATTTCCGAAAAAAAGTGATGACGGTTTTTTTTAGAAAAGAATCTCCAAAAAAAGTAACGACGTTTTTTTTTAAAGATAATCTCCAAAAAAAAGTAACGACGTTTTTTTTCAAAAAGAATCTCCGAAAAAAAAGATGACGTTTTTAGAAAAGAATCTCCAAAAAAAGTAACGACGTTTAAAAAGAAAAGAAAATTCCTTTTCCTTAAATTTTGTCACTTTTTTTACATCAAATTACTGTCATCTCGCGGGCCAGACAAAATGGATGGCGGGCCACTATTTGCCGACCCCTGCACTAAAAAGATATATTCCATATCAGGTAAATAAGACTAATGTGGGAAAAGTGTGAGCGCAGTGTCCTGTCCTGATTGAAGTAGTCTTGGCAGATCCTGGGTATCCCACTTGGGTTGTTTAAAAAATTATCTAAAGCCCCGAATAGTGGAGCTTGTAAATAAATTAATTAAGGAATACAAAGAAAAATCTTTAAAAATTTCAAATATGACTTTCAATAAGTCACTGTATATGAATAGATATCTAGGGGGACCATCCACACAAAAGGGTAGTGCGCTCGGTGGTGTGGAAAACGTATTAACATTTTATGTAGTTATTTTAAACATCTTGAAAACAAATATAAATATAATTATGAAGGTTAGGAAAAATTATTTAAAAAACCTTATTCTATGAATATATAAATAATTTTGTAAAGTATTAATATCGATTTTTTTTGGCAAATGTACAATATTTTATAAAACAAAAACAATATTTTCTATAAAATTGTCAATATTATTTTGATCATTATGAAATTGCACAAAACGTGCATCATAAGAGACAATTATTTTGACATAAAATAATGAAATTGCTAAGATAATTTTAGGGCCAATATTAGCAAACAACAAAAAATGCCTATTTTGGGCCAAAAGAGGCCTACTTAACGGGCCAAAAACCATAGAAATATTATTTGCTTGATTGCTCCAAAAATTTATTGAAAGATGAGACTTCAAGCAATCCTTAGAAAAAAAAGTTAACTCGATATCACTAAAACTCAGAGAGCACAAGCCACTTCAAAAACGTCATTTTGACCCCAAAAACGTATAATAAACGTACTTTAATAAGTACATTTTACTCTGGTATGAGTATGTACTGCTTTTATTTTAATAAGTATATTTTTAATGATATAAATACATAATAACACTTATTTTAATAAGTACATTTTACTCTGGTGTGAGTATGTACTGCTTTTATTTTAATAAGTATTTTTCTATAGTATAAATACATAATGACACTTATTTTAATAAGTACATTTTACTCTGGTATGAGTATGTACTGCTTTTATTTTAATAAGTATATTTTTCTATAGTATAAATACATAATAACACTTATTTTAATAGGTACATTTTACTCTGGTAGAAGTATGTACTGCTTTTATTTTAATAAGTATATTTTTCTATAGTATAAATACATAATGACACTTATTTAATAAGTACATTTATTCATGCTAATACACACTAGTATTGTTTTGACAAGTGTGTGTAAACTTATCCTTTATGTGGAGAAATTAGAAAAGGTAAAACCATAATAAAGTAAAAATTTAATTTCTTTTTTAGAATATTTCTAAGTATTCAGGGGACCCACTATCTAACTTCTAAAGTTAGTGCACTTAACTCTGCCATAATTTTTTTAGTTATTGTTATTTTACTTATTTATCTATTTTTTACGTCTTTAGTTATTTTATCTATTTATACCTCCCATTACTCATGTTTTCCTAATTTTCCTCCTAATCCTGACCAATTGATTTTTGAGTAATAAGGGAAACTTGCTTATTGCTATCCTGATTCTCGAAGGCATCTCGGCCTCAGTTTGCCTATTATTTTGTTATTCTCTAACTACTATAGTTGTTCTCAATAATTGTTTTTTTTGTTTATTACTGTAATAGTGTGTGAAGCCTGCATAGGCCTTGCGTGTCTAATCTCAAATATTCGAAACAAAAATTCAGGGATAACTCAGTCATTTTTATTATTAATTAATGAATTCTTTTAAACCAGTCTCTATTTATAGCCCTTTGTTAACTCTACCCACTCCTGCTAATATTACTACGGGATGAAATTTTGGGTCTTTACTTGGCCTATGCCTCGGGACTCATATTATAACAGGAGTTTTTTTAGCTATACACTACTCGAGAGATATTACGACAGCTTTTATATCTGTTGATCATATCATGCGAGACTTAACTATGGCTGAGGTATGCGGGCCATTCATAGTAATACAGCCAGGCTCTTTTTATATGTCTATATATTCATACAGGGCGAGGGATTTTTTACGCAAGTTATAAGCTAAAACCTGTGTGACTAGTAGGTTCATCAATCCTAATCTTAATTATGGCTAGAGCATTTTTAGGCTATGTTTTACCCTGAGGTCAGATGTGCTTCTGGGGGCCACAGTTATTATAATTTATTCTCCGTAATCCAGGTATTGGTGAAGCGATTGTAGTGTGGTTGTGGGGGGGATTTAGAGTTGATAAAGCGACACTAAGACGGTTCTTCGCTCTTCATTACTTAACTCCAATTATTTCAGCTGCTGTTGTCATATTACACACAGTCTTTCTCCACTCAACAGGATCATCCAACCTTCTAGGAGTTCCTAGTAACTATTATAAAGCCCCATTTGACCCCTATTACACATTAAAGATGCCTTTGGATTTGCCATCTTGTTTTGTTTGATATCTTTTTTAATTTCTTATGATCCCTGGCTTCTCGCAGATCCTGATAATTTTATTCCAGCCAACCCTCTTGTAACCCAGCTCATATCCAACCAGAGTGGTATTTTTTGTTTGCTTATGCCATTTTACGGTCTATTCCTAATAAATTGGGGGGTGTGGTAGCATTAACTTTGTCTGTGGCAGTGCTATTGTTCTACCGTTTTTTATCTTTAACCCACATAAAGTTGTTCCGGCAACTTTTAACCCCTTAAAGGCCTTTAGGTTCTGGACTCTTATTAGAGTCTTCCTGCTTCTTACCTGGATTGGGGCTAAGCCAGTTGAAGGTGACTATATTATTTTAGGCCAGTTGTTCACTGTGATATATTTTTTTAATGTTTTAGCATTGCCATTATTTGACGAGCTATGATCCAAGATTTTATTATTTAGTAGTTTAACAAAAACGACTATTTTGTAAATAGTAGATGCCCGTAGCTCAAATATTATAATAAATTCCTTTACCTTAGAACTCAAATTTCTACGTGCTTAACACCTTATTATATTTTAATATTTCTAAGCCTTAGTTATTTCTATAATGAAATTATAGCGTGGTTACACCCTAGAAACAAGGTTAGCTATAAAGCGTAGTTAAAATGCAAATTTAATATGTTTAACCCTAATTTACTAAACAGCCTTCTACTATTTTTACTACTAAAAATAGACAAAACAACAAGTAAAATGTGCATAGAATCAGCACTATCATATTGTTATGTAAGTATATTAGACTTAAATTAAACTCACTCTTTATCGGTAAGACTCTAAATAACATAACTCTTCTAACAGTAAAACACTAGATTTTATTCTGCTTGGGATCAGACCTTTTCACCTCTGGATATACTACTTACATATGAAAACATAACTATTATCCCCCCCCCCAGAAACACGATGATTAAAGAGTAGGTGATTCACAAGGGGCAAAAGAAGCTCAGAATAAAACACCTTCTGCTAATGACTATGACAACTATTAAGCATATAATGAAAGCATTACCCACCATTACTATACAGTAGCATAGTCTTAAAGAAAAATTAACCTTAGTTTAAAAAAAAATATCAAAGGAACTTAACAGCTATTTCTATAACTGTTACTTTGCTACGACTTATCTCGTACGAGAGTGACGGACAATTTGAACTAATTACTAAAAGTTCAGTGAAGATTAACTGACTATTAAATACTATATTTTACTGGTATTGCAACTTATAAACCAATTATTATATAAAATATTACTTGACCGGCTTATTTTTCAATATTATTAGACAGCCATACTTTAAAAAAATAATTTTTTAATGAGTAAATTAACTATTTACGAGTTTCCCTAATATGAGAGTTAATTCTGCCATTTGAGTTTGGTTTTTATTCAGTACTACCAAAAATCTTATCTGTGTTACTTGGGGACTAATCCAATATACGAATTTAATTATAAGTATGTAATTTTCCACCTTATAATATTTGACCAATAGAAGGTTTAAGATATTAAATTTCATTAATATAGTGACTGAAAGTGTAACCGCGAATGCTGGCACTTTCTTATTCAGACTAAATTTAACTCTACTTCTCTTATGATTTAGTATATTTATATACTGTGCTAAGCTATCATTACATGTAAAATAGTAATAACACTAGAAATATATACTCAATGAGTAATTGATAGGCGTTGGAGCACTTTACCATTGTAAATGGTATATAATTTTTATATTACCACCAATTATTTAGTTTAAGACTAAATCTTTTAATTGGAAATTAATGTAATGTGTTATACTAACTAAACATTTATACTTTAGTCCTCTTTTCATTAACAGTGAAATACCTCGTAATCTAGGCCTTAAATAATTATTTGTTAAATAAAATTTGGTGTGGCAGAGAGAGGCTTTAAGCGCCAAATATGGGAATCCCCACCAAATTATAAGATGCCTGAACTATGGGTTATTTTGATAGAATAATTATGCATTATTGCTTCTATAATTAACATAAAATGATTTGCTAGACTTTGTACTTTTGCATTATGGATTAACAAAAAAAAATATTACAAGCCGTCCCGATAAAATATATCAACATTACTTTCTGGTTAGGTGGAATACTAACTAAAAAATTAGTTGTTAATATGATAGGTAATAATGTTTTTAATCTGGTTCTTCAAAAAATTAAAATATTACTAATGAATTAGTAATTAAGTAAGTTGCCTTAAGGTAGTTTAGGTGCTGTAAAATTTATTAAATTAATACGTTAAGACTAATAATATCTTTTATTTTAAAAGAATACTATTGATAAGTATTGTTTACTTTTTTCTCTCTTATTGAAAATCAAAACTACGATTTAAGCATGTTAGTATTAGTAATCTTAAAGTTTATACAAATTATTAATAATTTTTATACATTAAAATTCCTATATGAGAATAATAACTTGGAAACATAAAAACTGTTTATCAAAAACATAGTAAAATCTTATTTTATATATCTGCCCAATGATAATAATTAAATGGCCTTAATGTAGCGTAATAACTAGTTTATTAATTGTAAGCCTGTATGAATGATAGTATTTTATGTTAATATTTTTTCTTATTTCTATGAATTTAAAATATAAGTGCAAATAACTCTTAAAGACAATAAGACCCTAAGACCTTTACTAAGTTTTACTGGGATAGTTTGTAATAAAAATAAAATAAAGACAATTTATTAAACCATTTTTATGCTAATAAAGGTACCTTAGGGATAACAGCGCGACGCACTTTTCAAGTTCTTATTTAAAACGTGCTAGTGACCTCGATGTTGAATTAAGTAATTAACATAGCTGTAGCAGGTTTTGTTTAGGGTCTGTTCGACCTGTAATACTTACATGATTTGAGTTAAAATCGACGCAAGTCAGATTGGTTTCTATCTTAAGATTAATTTTTAAAAATAGTACGAAAGGAACTTTTTAAATATTTAAACTTTATTTAAAACTATGCTAAAGCAATAGAAGGGTACGCATTATAAGAATGATTTATTTGGGGGGTACGTGTGTTTAAACTCGGTTGAACCCCCTCCGTCAAACCTTACTAATCTTGGTCGCAAACTTACCATAGACTCCCTACTAGACTAATAAATATTAAAACAGAGACTAAGGTTATATACGACCCAAATCTCGCCACTTGATTTCATAAATAACTAGAGGCATATATACACTCAGAGAGTGCAAACCTCCGCCGTCATGAGCCTTCCGAGGCGGATTTTTCACGACTGGGCGGCGTAGAGGGACGGGGGAGGGTTCCCCTAGACGGAAATTCGAGAGGAAGACTCTCCCGGCACCAATTTCACAGCACAGCGACATCTATTGCAGAGTAGGCTAACTTGAAATATTTATTAGTATTTAGCTCATTTTGCATCTTAATTCTGCACTCAGAGATGCCAAATTTAATCACTTGTTTTCTTTTGGCACTTCTAACACTCCACAAAGTTTCATCCGAATCCGTTCGGTACTTTTTGAGTTATCCTGCTGACAAACCAACAACCAACGCCAGTGAAAACAATACCTCCTTCGGTGGAGGTAATAAAAATCTGGATAGTCACAATAACGACGAGGTATCCCAGCTAGGCCTAAAAAGTGTATGGGGAAAAAAGTTAAATTGACCCCAGTAAACATCAAGATAAATTGAGCCTTAGATAAAGTTTGGTTCAGAGTAAACCCTGTCAGTAAAGGGTATCAGTGGGTGAACCCGGCCATTAAGGCAAATACTGCCCCTATTCTTAGGACATAGTGGAAGTGAGCCACAACATAATAAGTGTCATGAAGGGTTATGTCTAAGGCAGAGTTAGCAAGTACAATGCCAGTTAGACCCCTCACCGTAAATAGAAATAAGAACCCCAATACTCAGTATATAGCGGGAGTATAAAATAATTTTTCTTCCGTATAAACTGCCTAGCCATCTAAAAACTTTAATTCCTGTAGGGATCGCAATAATTATGGTGGCTGCTGTAAAGTATGCCCGAGTGTCAGAGTCTAAGCCTACTGTGAATATGTGGTGGCCCACACAACAAATCCTAATACCCCGATAGCCACCATGGCGTAAACTATGCCTAAGGAGCCAAAAGCCTCGTCTTTACAAGTCTCCTGAGTAATGATCTGAGAATTAACCCAAATCCTAGTAGAATTAAAATGTATACCTCAGGATGCCCAAAAAATCAGAATAAGTGCTGGTAGAGAATAGAGTCCCCCCCCCCCCCCTGGGATAAAAAAAACCTAGTATTTAGATTCCGGTCGGTTAATAGCATAGTGATAGCCCCAGCCAAGACGGGTAGGGATAGAAGTAATAATACAGCAGTAATCAGCACAGATCAAGGAAATATGGGTAGTCGCTCTACTAGTATTCCTAGACATCGTAAGTTTAAAATTGTTATAATGAAATTCACTGCCCCTAATAAGGATGAAACCCCTGCTAAATGGAGGGAGAAAATAGCAAAATCTAGAGAAGCCCCAGAGTGAAATACACCAGAAGATAGAGGAGGGTAGACTGTTCACCCTGTTCCAGTCCCCTTTCAACTAGAGCTCTTAATAATAATAGAGTCAATGAGGGTATCAGAAATCAAAATCTATATATTATTTAAACGAGGAAAAGCTATGTCAGGCGCGCCTAGTAGTAGGGGAACTAGTCAGTTTCCGAACCCTCCGATTAAAACAGGTATAACCATAAAAAATTATAATGAAAGCGTGAGCTGTCACAATAACGTTGTAGACCTGAGAGTCCCCCAGATACATGCCAGGTTGTGATAATTCTAAACGAATAATTACTCTTATAGCTAGACCCACTAAACCTGATCAGAACCCTCTAATTAAATATAGTGTACCAATATCTTTATGATTGCCAGACCAAAGCCATTTTTAAAAGTTGACAATTAAACACAAATTAATAGGATTAAGAAACTTACCCTCACTAATAAAACTCTAGGTAAGAGGGATTTTCAACATAACATTATTAGTCAGTCATAATGATGCCGGGGGTAAGTTACCCGGCTTCACACTCACACGAAACAGCCGCACCTTATAACAACATAAAATAAGATTCTCCCCCTGTTCACTATCAATACCCCGAATAAGGAGCTCAGAAAAATAATTGAAGCGTATTCAGCAATGAAAATTAAAGCGAAGCCCCTCCCCCCATATTCTGTGTTGAATCCTGACACTAGTTCCCTCTCTCCTTCGGAGAAATCAAAAGGAGTTCGATTTGTTTCAGCCAGGCCTACTATAAACCACATAAAGATTATAAAGGACTTAGAATATATACTAAGAAATAACCTCTAAATTTTATTCTTATTATTAGTGTGTAACTTCTGCCTAGTAATATGAAGACAAAAATTAGTATAGTGAACACAACCTCGTATGAAATAACTTGAGCCACCCCTCGAATACCTCCAATATATGATAAACACAATTAGATCTCCAGCCTATCAGGAATAAAGGGTATACTCTTAATCTTATACCAACTAGTAGGGCAATTCATGAAATTTTTCACCCTGTAAAAACTATCTCAAGAGGGTATAGGTTTCAGATCAGTAAAATGATCCCTAAGCCAACCAAGGGAGAGATTAGGTAGATTTTTAGTGTTAGTAAACTCAAATCTCCCCACCTCTTTTATAAATAGCTTGATAGCATCCGAAAAAGGTTGTAACACCCCTATAAAGGATACCTTGTTCGGGCCTTTTCGAGCCTGAGAATACCCAATAATCTTGCGCTCTAATAAGGTGACAAAAGCAACATTCACCAGAACTGGGACCCTAATAATTAAGAAAGTCAGAAATTTTAATAACAATGTAGGCCCTACGCTTTATTCACCTCTAATCATTTTTAACCACTCAGCAAAGCTATCAGGCCTCACTATTTCTAGTATAATAGGTATGAAGCTATGGTGAGCTCCGCAAATTTCTGAGCACTGTCCAAAGTACACACCAGGTCGAAATCTGTACAAACATAAAGTCCGCCGGGGACAGCGTCTATTTTAACCCCTAAACTTGGCACAGTCCAAGCATGAAGAACATCTTTAGAGGAGATTATTAATTGGATTATGCTTTTAATAGGTAGGGTTAGTGTTACATCAGTGTCTAGTAGGCGGGTTTGACCATTTAACAGTTCGTTACTAGGGATTATGAAACAGTCAAAAGACAACCCCTCCCTGGAAGGTATTTCATAGCTTCAGTATCACTGGTAGCCATTAACTTTCACCCCTAGGTCGTAATTAGACATTTCGTCTTATATGTTCAGCAAGGATAGTGAAGGCATAGCTACCCCAAATAAAACGAGCCCAGGTAGGTCAGTCCAGATCCACTCAAGCCACTGCCCATCAATAAGACCGTTCACATAAGGGCCTTTTAAGAGAACGGATAGTAGTAGACCCCCAACTGATATTAAGATAAAACCTAAACAAACTATAATAAGATCATGAAATAAAATGAACTCTTCTGTTATGGGTGAAGACGCATCTTGAAATCTAAATTGTGATCAATTAGCCATTTGTTTAAGACTGAAAGTTTTTTCCCATCCCACAAATGGATATTTTATATAAATTACTTAAACAAGATTACTCCTAATGGTTTAGAAAATTTGCAATTTTCTATATAGTAATCAAAGATTTGACCTAGGCCCTATAGAAATTAGAAATTTCCTTTAAAAATCTTTAAAAAGAAGAAATTTCTATAAATAGATTATGAGTCTACCAGCTTTATTTAGCTTACCTTTTTACAAAAATATAGCTTAACTATTCTAATAACATACCTTCTAACACATTAAAAAAATTATATTTCAATAAGCAACTTCAGCTTGGGGTATAATTACCCAATTATTATTAACAGAAATATCAGTAAGAATAGCAGTTTTATTACGTTAAAGAACTTAAAATATTAGGAGCTAGAACACTAGCTCCTATTTGGTAGTTCCCTCTAGAGTACGGATTTAAGAAGTTTTTATCGAATAAATTAACATTTAAACTTGTTATGTAACTTATAAAATTTGGAGCTATGCGCCTAAGACTAAATATATAGCCCAAGTCGGACAAAAATAGGAACTAACCTTTCTTTTTATTACTATCAGGACTCTAGCCAAAATTATTGTTAAAACAATTAGTTTTATCTCCCAAAAGACATATAACACACTTTCTTCTAAAACTCAATAACAACTTACCATATAACCCCCTAGAACTCTCAAGCATCTCAGGGCTAGTAGTCTTATTTTGTAACACTTAGGGTTTTCTTCTAACAGCACTATGATTCTCACATTTCTTCTATTATTAATTCTTTTAAATATTCGAAGACTATATATAAAGGAACCTAATATGCCGAAGAATATGAATATTAACATCAGCATACCACCTCCCCGGTACAGCAAGATTTCCATAAAGACATCTTTACGGTAGAACCGCATCCGCATGCGGCTCTAGAGCCGCGTGTTACCGACCACTGGCCTATGGGAATGTGTAAAGAATTGATCTTACATTCCTCAGAGTACTTTGGTTGAAACCTTCTCGACCATCTTGGCGCCTTAAAAAGTTTCTTGCTATATCCAGGAGAAGTCAAGATAATACATTTTCATCTATATTCATCAAACATCCATATACAATTGTGACATGCGAGTATAAAATGTTTACCAAACTATGCTAATTAGTTACTAGGAAGCATATAGGGACTAACCTGTAAATATATTTTTGTTTGCTCGTAGACTGTCATTTGTGCTCCATGACGAAATGAAAAAAGCTGACGAAATGAATACTGTTCCCAGCCCTCGTATCAGATTCCTAAGATTGTAACTCTCGAGCCCTCCTATCCGAGTCTTAATATTTAAGTTATCGAGTCTACGAATCCGAGTCCATCAAAATGAGCAAATCCATGATTCCTAGTCCGTATTCAGACTTAATCTCAACTTATTTCAAAAATAGTTGCATACCTAAATGCTAAATAAGTTGTTTATTTTGTAACAAGAATGAATGAATAAAAAGGTCATTCAATTGTGTGCAAATTTTTGTCACTTGGGGTAAAATTTTAAAAAAGTGATTTACTATTCTATAGAGAGTTCTTGGGAGAGTAGTTTATAAGTTCTTCTCATAATATTTCATCCCCTTGTTTAAATCCTAGAAAAAATACTTAATCAAAACTACATTGAAATGTTTGAAAAAAATTGAACGCTGAACGCAAAACTCTTTTTTTTGCGTTCAACGTTCAATAAAAAGTTGTGTTTCGTTCAGCGCTCCGTTCACAAGCCTGATTCTTATATATTCAAATCGATGTTTCGTGTGAGCAGCGACACTCTCAAAGAACAGATCGATGAACTTTTTCGAGAGAGAAATCAGGGAAGACCTAATTTTTTTGTTGATATTTGGCTTACAAATATTTTTGAAAGATTAAATATATAAATGAGTATAACTAAAATTTATTTTCAGCACTGGGCTTCATTGGTTTAATCAGTCTATTATCAACAACGGTGGTTATTTTCTTTATTTTGATACGAATATTCATTAAATTAAATTATATGACAGATATTGAAAAATCGTATAACGTAAAAAATGGGAACCAATGTTGTCACATAACTTATTACGACAACAAATATAACAAATATGTAGATGTAATTATATTGACGATGTAAATATAAACTTCACTCAACCTCAACCTACCGGACTGCCCTTGGAGTACCATTTTCTACCAAAATTACACTCTTTTTACAACAACAACAAAAAGATATCAAAATTTTATATTTATTAATAAAAATTATATAGAAGAAATGGGGCTGCATTTTTTTAAAGAATAGTTGAATTCAAAGAAAATGTATTATCTCATCTGTAAATATTCCTAAAAACAGTATCATATTTTTTAAAAAAATAAGGGAACCTACACTACAAGTAAAAATATAAAAATAAGGAACTCTAAATTCAAATGCCACGTATTTCCAAATAAAGGAATATAATTTCCTTGAGAATTCTGTAATCTATACTAATCAAATAAGAATTCCGTTCGTTTACATGACTCCCCAAAACGATTCCTTAGATTTTGTCTAAATTTTCAGTTAACAATTTTAAGGGCTCAGGGAATAGTGTTTTAGCAGTGGCGGTGGACATTCCAGGAAAATTAATTATCGCCATGCTTATTTTATGCGCCACAACGACTTTTTGTGATTTCTTAAGATGGACAATTTAGATTTGAAACAAGTTTTTTTGTAGAAGACGTTGGGGCTGTAAGATATATATTGACTATTTAGTACAGAAAAACATTCTCAACAATTTCTTGATAATGGTGCATGAGATTCAGACAAAAATATATTTGGAGAATTTCGGGTTGCAAAAAAATTTTGGAGTGGTTGTTCCTGGAAAAAATATATACCAATAAAAATCGCTTTGTTGTTTGTTCGCTCCCCTGTATCTCCTAACACTTGGATATTCGTAAATTTTTCTATGGATAAGTTTTTGGTGACAAGGAAATATTGAGTCAAAGTGGACATTACCAGAAAATCCTGGGCAACGCCGAGTAGCAATCGGGAATATTTTCTGAAATTACCAAGAAGTATTTTCGGGCAATTAAATAAATTATAAAGATTTTCTTTTTACAAAAAATGTAAGTAGCAGTTATTAACATTATGAAACATTTCTAAAAATAAATTCACATAGTTTTAAGTTAGTTAACATAACAAAAAAAATATAATATTTTAAACCCCATCTAATGAGTCACTCTGCATCCTCTATTTTCTCTATCTCCTCCTCTTCAATTCCTTTGCTCGCCCTTATAATCCTTTCTCTAGCCTTCCCAAACTCTTGTATCACTGAAGTAACCGAGTGGAGCAGAGATGCAGACGCCAACCGATCCAGGAGCAACCGCCGATTCTTCCCTCCATCCTTCCTCTTCAATATAAAAGCAGTAGGAGAATGATGGATCACATTCAGTTTAACGGACACAGAGCCAGTAGAAATTGTCTTTGAGCCATAGCGACTCAGCACAGAGCCAGAGGCATTGCCATATGAAGACGTGAGATCCTCCAACTCCGGAGTTCCCCCCGTGAAATACCTCCTCATCTCCCCAATACGGCCCTTGAGATGATGACTCATGAGTGGACGCCAAGTATTCACCTTGAGCTCGTAGCAACCAGGTAAAAAAGGCACAGAGAGTATTCCGTAGCCCTCCGTTCTCAGACGAGTCCAAGAGTCCACGGAGAGGACCTCAATATATAGCTTCGGCCACTCACAGAAGTCGTAGTAGTCTAGGCGATTGATGTCGAATCCGTAATCCACACTAAAGAGCGTGCAAAAGGATGCCTCCCCCGCGGAGTTTGTGGAGCAGGTGGGGGTCATGCCGTGCCCAGAGTCCTTGGAGTAATCCTTCCATCCACTTGGGACTTCAACAAAGTAATGTACGAAAATATTATCATATTCATAGTCCACTGCGCTTGTGATTTCCCCGTTTACCATTAAACGAAATATCCTTTCCTCTCCTTCCTCTCCAGGATGTTCAAAATCCTTTCCGATCTCGGAGTTTCGGTAATTGGCCTGGGTGTTGAGGACTTGATTCATCATGAGGGACTCCTTCAGTTGATCTTCGTACTTCATACAGGGCGATATGTGTTCCAATGTATACTCATAGAGCACCTTTCCATCAATCTGTTAATTTGATAGATATAAAATGAGTACATCCATTGTCTGTATAATTGTGAAGCAATATGTTAAGTATTCAAAATATTCCTCATGATATCTTATGATTAAGGATAACAATCAGGGGCTTTTTCCTCGAAGGTGATTGGTTGAAAGAAAAGGAGCGATAATAAAAAGCGCTGTATTATTTTAAGAAAAGCATCACTTCACTCGTGTCTGTTGAGGTGAGAACATATACTCAAAACATAAATAATGAACGTAAAAATTTAAGAAGGCAAAATTTACCTCAACTTTGAACGGCTTTTTATTAAAGGTAAAATCCGGAATGACTTCAAGTATGGAATTGGAAGATAGTTTTAGGGAGCATAGATCAATGGTTTTGCCTTCGAATGATAGAAACTTGATCCTCATATGCTCGGAGGAGCTGAGGTTCGAGGTATGCAAGCGGATTTGAGTTTCTCGTGTTGGTCTTTGGATTATAATGTTGGAAACATTTTTGGTGTCCGGGGATTTTTCGTGGTTGACGGCTTCGTTGGAAGGTAAGAGGACGGTTTGATGGAGACGTCGTCGAAGTCCCTCAACCATCATAGAGGTTAAGTAATTGGGCTCGCTATCGCTCATAATCTTTTTATCGAGAATTATGCCAGAGTCACTTGGCAAAGCCTGAAACATAAAAATATTGCTTTAAGAATAAGAGTTTAATATGCACAGTTTCCATTTTCAAGCCGTTCAATATGCTTTTTATCGGCACAGTCTTTATTGAATAAGAATGATACATACATCATATAATGTAAAATAATCATTATAAAAAAGGAAATTGTATTTAAAATAAAATGAATCATGATTTTTGTTTAAATAAGTTTCTTTAAAAAATCTAAAAATCTAAAACATTCAACATTTTTATAAACACAAACACACACACTCACATATATTTATATATATATATATATCCTTCCAACAATAAAAAACTATGGATAACTACAAAGATAATATCAATATCTGATATTCGCCTCATCAACTCTAGTGACGGGTTTAACGAGTACAATAATAAGGGAGAACCAAGCAAGTGATTTAATATGTGGAAAGCATCACATAAAAATTACTTTTTGTATCGAACAGAACGTTTTATGGGGGTTTAAGGTCATGCTATTTTGTGGTTTGTTACTTTGATTGTTCTTTTTTTACTTTTAGGACTATTTTTTATACGTGATTATTACTATAAATTTGAATGTGATAACTCAAAACTTCAATTTGATCCTTATATTGCTTTATCTTGTTTTACTCAAGTTTAGTTGAACAATATAACTTACATCTTCTTCCTTGGATAATTCTCCATCAATGACGCTGAATATCCGCCTAGATCTGTCTTTGTGTGATCCATCCACCTTAATTTTTTGAACGTCATGATAAAACTTCTTTGATAGAACTTCCTCGTCCCCAAAATCCGACTCCTTTGATTTCCCATATTTTTCCACTTCCTCTTGCGAAAACCTCTTTTGCTGCCAGCGTAGGGACACGCATTCAATTTCTGTGTCCTCTCCATCCTCTGCCTCGTCATCCGTCTCCGCTTCATTTGATGAAGCTCCTGAAGAGTTTAGAGAATAGGGCTCAATCCGCTTGATCCGGACTCGAATGAGAAAGTTGGAAATGTTGTCTCGAACTCGATAAACTCCGCCTCCAGAGGAAACGAGCTCATCTTCATCCTCTAACAACATGACGGATATCCAAAATTACTCTAACTGGGAGAAAGCTATTGACTACTGATCCTTTACCTGAAAAGAGGGTGCCTGTTACCTTATATTGATTCATTGCAGGGTTTTTTATCATGCTTTTTATACAACTCGTATTCTTAAAAAGAATAACCTAATATATTGGCATTGTAAATACTATTTAAATATATCACATCTTTTAGGTGTATATGTACTACAAGGGATTTTTAATTTAATTTTCAGTTTCCATGGCCAAATATAAAAACTTTTGGCATAAACTCTTGATAAAACTTATTTGTTTTCGTTCAACTGTATCTTTTGAATCAAGTCATTTTAAATATGATCCAACTGAACTGGGATTCATCAGCAAGATATGCTGAAAAACAAGGTACGCTCATATTTGCAACAGAGCTGACTTTTCGCTTGCCGGTGATGACGTCACACTGGAAAGCAAGAAAAATACAATTTAGTCACGCCTTTAAAAATATATATCAACAATATACTTTTGATGACGTTAAAAAATAATAAGATACCTGACGTTTCATTATACATGAAAACATTGAATAAATATACCTGGTAGTATATATACCTTAGGATTCAGTAGATAAAAAAACACCTTCCGCGCGTATCTGTAGTCGTCAGCAAGGTGTATCCAATGTATAGATATTATTTTCCCCCGAAACTACCTATTGAAAGTAGTATTGATAGTCAGTAGAATTTTATTTAAAAAACTTTGTCCTTACTTTTTACTAAATAAGTTAGTCTGCATTAGCACATTTCATTTTTTTAAGATAAAACTTCTTATTCAAAAATAATCGTATTCCCTTTTAAATCTTTTTTTTTTTGGTCATATCATTTTGTTAACTTTTCAGTTCGGTCATAAAATTGATACGAGTTTTCAGTAAATTAATAATATTTGATTAAAGGATGTTCAATATCTCAGTGCGTTGAGGTGTGTGCCAATCTCAATGTTGAGGACGCAGATTCGAATCCCGAGAGGGGAAGGTCAATTTTGGTCAACCTTATTACCTCCGCCGAAGGAGGTATTGTTTTCACTGGCGTTGGTTTGTTGGTTGGTTTGTTTGTCAGCAGGATAACTCAAAAAGTGCAGAACGGATTCGGATGAAACTTTGTGGAGTTGTTGGAAATGCCAAAAGGAACAAGTGATTAAATTTTGGCATCTCTGAGTGCTTCTTTAAGATGCAAAATGAGCTAAATACTACTAAATATTTCAAGTTAGCTTACTCTGCCAATAATCAAATAGATGTCGCTGTTCTGTGCTCGCCTCTTTGATGAACTGGAACGCCCCCTATAATTCAAGTGTGTAGAGTTAAAGGAGCAGTATGTAGAGTTAAAAGGACAGTGCGTACAGGGTTGGAAATGACAAAAAGACCGATTGATTCATTTGGTGGGGATCGGCGAAGGTTTGCACTCTCTGAGTGTATACATGCCTCTAGTTGAAAAGGTGTGATAGACTGACTTTAATGCTATAATGCTTCATCATTTCCACACAAATGCCATTCTACCGAACGAAATAGGCAAAAAATGATCGTTATCTGTAGAAAAGAATCAAACTCGGGTAATATCGATCTACGGAATATCAATCACTAATTCAAGCTATGCAACTTTTCATATATTCGAATTATCATATTTTGAACACATGCAAATATCATAAGTCCGAAATCACGTGATTAAATAACTTTTTAAATTAATTTTAATGGACTAAATGTCAATATCGATTTACTTTTTTCTTGAGGTGAAATAATAAACTTGACCACACAAAGCATAATGATATGTAATTCAGGGACAAAAGAATGCCCCCATAATACTTGCCTAATATTGTCGTCAGGAGAATAAACTTGCAGGTAAACTTAAATCAAAACACCCATGCGTAATGCCGGATATATTTGAAAAGTCTTTAATAAGTCCCCTAAATAATGTCACAAAGATTTTTTTTAATTAGCTAACAAAATTAAAAGCTGGGAGAATAAGTAAATCATATTTTACTACTTATTTACAATGCAATAGTTTTCGAAAATTCGGTGTTCTTTATATGTATTTATTTCAAAGGGTGGCCTATAACTTATAGGCCACCCTTATAAGCATTATTTGCAGGTGAATAATGCCATTCTATTCCATGAAATTTAGGAGTATTCCTTGAAAACAGGCTAGGCTTCTCCAACATAAACATATAACAAGGTATATGCAATACAGAAACAAAATAAATGATATAAATGACGTCACTGACTTATAGCTTCACTATCTTCATTGTAAAGAGATAAGTAGTTAACCTCTATTAATAATGTATGAATAACCGTAAGTATAATAATTCTACTCGTATTTGAAATTCGGATACTATATCATGACATAAACTCTTTTGGTGATTTTGAGTGCACCCAGATGAATAGTGTAAATTTAATAATAGTAGGACTGTACTCCAGGAGCTGAAGAAGTTAAAAAACGGTGAATAAAAACCATATATGCAATAACATAATAGAAATGTGACAAGCAATTTAAAGAAAATATAAGAAAGACTCTCCAGATAATATATTACGGGGCCCTTAGATAACCGTTATTCCACTGACGTCATACAAGTAACATATATTTCTCTACTCCCTGTATGCTGAGTCGGGTTTTTCTCTCTTTCCCCCTTCTCTCTTTCTCTTTTTTTCTTCCTCCGAGTGTCAGCTGACGACATTTTTTCCTTCTTAAATATTATATTAAGTTATATTGCCTGCATTTGGGCATCCGCGTCAGGTCTTTATTATTATTATCACCATCATCATCCCCCTAACTCACCCCTTCACCGTGTTTGAGAGGAGAAGGAGTACTCAGGATGTCGAGCGAGGACGCGACCAAGCGACTCACGAGCAAGAAACAAACCCTGGATGATGCCTATGCCGCACCAGCTAACTTTCTAGAAATTGATGTCATCAATCCCATCACACACGGGATTGCGAGCAAACGATTCACGGACTACGAAGTTCGAATGAAGGTGAGAGAGAGGAAGCGAAACAAACCTTTTTCATATAAGACACTTCTGAGATGCCTCATCACTCGACGAGTGGAGGGAGAAAAAACAACAAAAATTTCCTTTTTAAATATTGAAAATGTAAATCAAGTTTGTTGATTGAATCCATATTGAATACTTACACCCGTCAAAGGGATGGATGCGGTTCCCTCTTTATGTCCGTATAAATATTTTATTTACTAATTGTATTCCTTACCAACTTTTTAGACGAATCTCCCAGTGTTCCGAGTTAAGGAATCCAGCGTGCGGCGACGCTATAGTGACTTTGAGTGGCTCCGAAACGAACTGGAGAGGGATTCCAAGGTATATGTCACCGTATTCGACCCTTCGACTTCTCTTTTAATGATAATAAGGTGTCAAAAACATTCGATCCTCTAGGAATAGCTTTTTTAACTCCCCGCTAGTTGGATAAAGTAGTCTTAGAAGAAGCTTCACAGTGGTGAAGTACTAGAGGGCTCCTCATATTCGAGTTGTTCTGGCTCTTTCAAGAGTATATATATATATATAACTTTATCATCAAAATCATACAATTTTGCATATTTTCTATAAAGTTAGAATATTGTTACTGTAACGTAAATATTATCTAAACGGAACCATTATTTCAAGACATGTTTACCTCTCAATGTTTAAGTAGCAGGCTTGGCTCTATAAGTCCTTTATATCAACATCATTGCAAAGAGATATCTAGTTTCGTTTGCTTCATTTTAATGATGTAGTGCTCATTGATATCCATATGTATGAAAATGTTTTTCATTCAAATATGATCTGAACTGTTATGCTTGGGTATACTTATTCATGAAAATATCAGACATTTATTCTTTAATTACCTGAGATATATAATTATTATCAGACCGGAATAACATTATTTGAAAATTAAATGTCCATTATTTATTAATTGAATTTTAATAAACTTATGTCGTTTATATCGTAGTGTCTGAAGACGTGATACATACACACGCTCCGTTGTGAAGTACGCAATGAAAGTTGTATGAAAAGTGAAAACGAATGGACAAGCGTGTGCCTTGAAATGACTCCATTTTCAATCTTTTGAGAAACTTATTACTTAAATGAAATCTCAATTTGACAGTTTTCAACGCCCAATTAGATCCTGTTTGAATAATCATTTTAGGCATTAAAAACTTGATAAATATATCAACTACATTCACTGACAAACATATCGGTTCTTAAAAGTCATATAGAATCCCAGACAACAGAAGAGCTAATAAATAAATTAAATCATTAAATAAATAAATTAAATCATTAAATAAAATATATTAATCATTTTGGATTAATAATTTGGAAGGGAGTCGTTTTTATTTAAGCCAGTAATTATTTTGTATTCTTTACGGCACCGATTCAGCTGATAAATTGCATGCAAATAGTGTTATCTTACATGATGCCACCTAGCAAATCAAATATCTGTGTTCCAGCATTGTAACGTGTAACTAATGCTATTGCTAATTTTTAATTTTAGTTGAATACCCCTGACATATATAATACACTTCAGAGGACTCAGTCTCATACATATATATATATATAAATCCAATTTTTCTAGATCGTTGTACCCTCTCTTCCGAGCAAAGCCATTAAGCGACAGCTTCCCTTCCGGAGCGATGATGGCATCTACGAAGAAGGCTTCATCGAGAACCGTCGAGCGTTATTAGAAGCATTCATCAATAAGTAAGTTTATAAAACTTATAAATGTGTTTTTTGACGATTTTCATTGGTTATTATTTTGTCTTATAGGATCGCAGGACATCCCCTGGCTCAAAACGAGCGATGTCTTCACATGTTTCTCCAAGAACTAAACATTGATAAGTCCTACATTCCCGGTAAAATCCGCAACACTTAGAAAAAATATTCCTATCACCTAGGACACATAATTACTTCTACTCAAAACAAATTGATTGAGATTGTTTTTATCCCACTTTATCTCTTCAAGCATTTGTTCAAGTCTATATATATATATTTTATACACACACATCTCTTCATATATACTTAAATAATCAACATTTTAATATAAATATAAAATTGAATATACGACTGCAGAAGAAAGCCACTATCATCAGCATTCATAATAATATATAAGTTCATCATGATACGAAGCGATTTTTGTTCGGGAAACTGAAATGTGTTTTCTTGTCTCTTTTTAATTGTATTTTTGTTACTTTTTTATCACATGTCTTATGAAAAATTGAGTTAAAGTCTTTAATAGATGCATTATTATAATTATCATTTAATTGTCATAGAGCGCTAATATATCTATATTTAAATTTTTTAAATGTCTTGTACTAATTATTATTTGGTGGGAGTAACCGAAAATAGGATGAGTTTACAGGTTTTATTATTTCCCTATAGCGTCGATTGTTTTTCTTGTTTAGCATGCGTAAAGAAGGCGTTTCTTACTGGAGCTTCTTCAGTCTTAGATAAGGATGTTGCTCCAATAAGCTCTATTAGTCTTTGATTTCTAATGAAATGATTATTTATCATATTAAATTCACCATTTTTAAGCATTTGATAACACTTTTCTTCTACGTCCAATAGCTAGAGACTTGATGCATATATCGACAAATATGACACAAACTAACATTATTTTTTCGTGAATATGAGCTATTGCTTTTTTAAATTAATATGTGGAATGAGTCCCTTTAAAGGAGTCGATAATGACGGAATGAAGAAGAGACAATTCGTATTTTTAAGGATGCATTTCTTCTCTTAGATGTGTTGTTCACTCCTCAACAGCCAGAATGCATAGTTGTCATAGCATAATGACAACTGTTGTTTTTCTTATTCCCTCTTTTTTACGTTTTATCGGGGTACGGTTACTTTGATCTCCTACCTGAGCTAGAAACAAAGAGAAACCACACTTCAACACGGCCATCGTGCTAACATTACTCACAAACCAATCTATTATTGTACTTATAGAAGAATCTGGATCCGCGAGTCCCGATGAACATATTCATGAGCCGAGTCAGTGCTAGGAGCGACCACATTGATGAAGGAGCTCCCAAACGTCTCGTCTCCTCCTCCGATCATTGAGGAGGAGGATGAGACGAGACAGGGCAAATATAATGACTGTAATCATGCCACCCGTCCACTCCCATTCGAGAAATTTGATCCCAAGCAATGATGAATCAATGTAAACAATAACAATAATAAGAACAAGGCAGGAGCACTCTGGATGACAAATACTTTTTTTCCTTCTTCTTCTATAATAAGTACAATAATAGAGAGGTTTGTGAGGAATGTTAGCACGATGGCCGTGTTGAAGTGTGGTTTCTCTTTGTTTCTAGCTCAGGTAGGAGATCGAAGTAACCGTACCCCGATTAATTATAACATGTGATATTGGAATAATTTATGCAAAGTATATTTAAATGGCATTGATTGAGACTCATTAGGAAAATGAATTAGTGCTTTAAGGATAGATTTCTTATCTCTGACTTGATGTTCTCCCAGTGTTTCCTTATTTCTTTATGTCCACTATTTTTTCCCCTCATATCAACTTTGAGAAAAAGGTCCCCGTTGGTTATTCTTATCAGACATAATGATAATTAATGTTCACAGAATGGAAAATGGTCCAAAAGTATAGTTCAAACCATTCTTCTGTTTGGTTTGGCCGATAGGAAAAATAAATCATTGCTGGGATCAAAGGCGATTGAATTTGTAATATATTTAATTCGAAAGCTCTGATCCCCAAAAGACGATCAACTTACACATAAAATAAAACATATGAAATTAGAGCTATTATACTGGTCGCAACTTCCGGGTATAGAGCTTTTTAATTGAAGATGATACCAATTGGGCTCTCGCCATCAGTCAAATATCTCCCCTCAACGGCGCTGCAACATATTTTTTTTGTGTATTAAAATAATTAAAAACTTTAAAAAAGCATTTAAAATTCTTAGTATATTTTGATCTTATTGTTTGATAATTTAATTTTATAACCTATGTTTTACTTGCTTATGGCTATGGGTGAATTCCACAATTAGGGTTCCCCTAAGTGGTCCATAACCACTATTTTTGAAACTTTACTAATCATCTTTTTTGTTTCCCTGCAGGTGATATTATGTCTGGGACATCTAAAAATATGTTCGGCTAACCTTAATGGGCATTAATTGACGAGTTAATTGAGATTTTATACAAATTAGCTTAAATTGTCATACATTGTGTTTTGATGATCTTATTGCGTCCGTAAAAGTTGAGGTACATCCTCCATCTCTGTCCGTCATCTAAGGCTTGCTCGGACCTGTCCTTCCGTATCACTGTCTATTGTATTGTATATTGACCTTTGATTCGTCATTCATTCGATCACCGCCTCTTCATTTTGTAACATCGTCAGTATTGCGAAAAGGGAAACAAATGAATGTTCTAAAAATTATCGATTGCGATTTGATGCTTTACTGAATGATTATCTCATGTAATATATGGTTTCTCTTCTGTAAACCAATGCTAAAATTTTCCTTGTTTTCATAGTGTGTGAGGTTTTCGTTTACAAATTTTGGTTTTGAGTGTGGTTTCGAATGTTAGGATGTTACAATCTAAGAAAATTGAAAAAAAAATGTGAAAGGCAAAGAGGCTGAGTGACCTGTAAAGTCGCGTGCTGGTGCGACAAGTCGCGCACTAGTGCGACGAAAAAGACTTGGAAAAGACGTAGTGAGGCTTTTGGTCATATTAGATGAGAAATTTTCATTCATATTTCTAAAAAGAATCACTAAAACTTACATTATTGCGAGGGTAGGCGATTTTCAAAAAAGGTCTAAAAAGGGGAAAATGTCTATAACTCATGATAAGTATTTTTGGTAGCAATATCAATTGTTTTTAAGGAATAATTTTCTGAAAGACTAATTCTCATTTATACTTTAAATATAATTAAGATTCCGTCATGTAATGCTTCGGCAAAATATTTTTTTCACATGGTAGACAGACTGAAGACAATTAATTTGGGTCTAAAAAGGGAAAAAGTCTATAACTGTCTACAACTTGGGATTCAAAAATTGAAAAGGGAAACATTGAATCTTTGGGTCTTTTTGGGCGCGATGTTTACCTAGTATTGTATACTAACAAACAAGATGAAAACTAGCCTTGCCACAGATCTTTTCGTGTAAAAAAATCTCAATTTTTAACTTGCCCCTTTAAAACTGCCAAATTTGCTCGTAAAACAGGCGGCTCAATACTTGCACTTAATTTTCTCATTTTTTAGTCTGAATTCATTTCTACATAGTGGTTATTTTTCTACCTCTTTACCCAATGTCCTAGTAGATATTTTCAGTCATAAAAGGTTCTTATATTTCATAAATTTTTCTCCAAGCATGTGAAATAGTGACTTGTTACATAGAAAATTACCGTTTATCTGTAGTCAAAACCGAGTATATTAGAGTAAAAATCCAGTTTTTCTAGTCTTTTTTTATCGTAAGACTGGAGGAACCTTCTTAATTATAGTTAAAAGTAATAAAGACAAAATTTGTTTCATTTTGGTCTGAATGTGAAGCAAATTAACTAATTTCTATGCAAATTACGAGGGGAACCTGTTCGTGGAATTGACCTATGCATAGTTTTTTAGAGACCACTCTATTGTTTAATTTCAGCAAGCAATGATTTTAAACTATATTTTATGTATGTTTTTACACAATTTTTATTCGCCATTTAGTGCGATTGTTTTGTTATTTTTGAGGGTGATTGAAATACAATCATCAGAAAATCGGATGTTTAAACAGTAAGGATATCGTCTGAAAATATTATTTTTGTATAGGTGCTGTTAATTTAATTTCATCTTAGTTTCATAAAATCTTAGTTGGGTTAATATTTTAATGTTAAATATATTTAAGTAGACTGGAAACCATTCAGTGTGTTTATGTAATTAGCATCTAATTTTTGAATAAAAAATGTTAAGTGCGTTTTAAAAGCATTATAAAATATGCGCCGGCTAAAATAGAAGGATCCCTTAAAAAATAATTTCTGAATGATTTAATGGGTATAGGTCTGGGGCCGTTTAGGGCAACATGGGATCATACCGTGGTCTGAAATTTATGGATCCTTGGTTAAAAGTTCAAACCTTTGATGTGCATTTTGATACAGCTCGATAAAGATAAAAAAATCCATCATAGGAAATTTAAACCGTGCTGGCAAGATCAACACGGATTTCCAATGAATACCTTGAACGTCTACAAGGTACAGTTCATTGGGACATAAATCGTTTGACTGACAACCTTAAGGATAGCTTAATAACAGGCTTGCACGCGTTCCACTTTTTTCCCGTTCCGTTCATCGTTCCGTTCATTTCTTTCCGTTCCGTTCATCGTTCCGTTCAATTCTTTCCGTTCCGCGGAACGCCGTTCAATTTTGCGTTCCGTTCAAAAATTGGATTTCAAAAATTTCTCATAAGAAGGCTCTTTACTTTTCACTGCATCCTCGTATGTATCGGGTATAAATTTTAAACCAGGCTTTAATAGTTTCGGCTTGAAGTTAGTTACCGCAATTAAAGTTCCAAAACTTTACAGACTTTGATAATATATTTAAGATATAAATTTTTGAACCAGAGGCTCGGCCCGAAAAATTAACATATTTTTTACCCCGACCGAAAAATGTTACAATATGAAAAGTCAAACATGTAAAAATCCCACCCACATATGGTCCACCGAATTTAACGGCCTATACTACTCATAATTATTGCGTTATCTGAGAATAATTACGAAAAGTTTATTTATTTACAATCTAAAGAATAACATTAGTTTATAAATTACACTATTTATTTACTGCTAGAAGGAGCTGTTTTGTCTTGTCCTTCGCAATAAAAGTTTAGATTTGGAGAAGAGTCTCTCCGAACTGGCACTGGGAAGTATAACATTATATGGAATGAAATCTTTTTAATCCTTTTATAAGCAATAATTGATTCCATTGCCTCAGACTCAAGCGGTCAACCTCCTGCTTAGCTGAGTCAGTCTTCTTCGGCCTCTTGGCAAAGAAATTGCCTTTTTCTTTCGCTGCTGGTTCTTGCAAAAGTTGACTAAAAGGAAAATCTCCCAGTTCTTCGGCCTCTTCAAGTAAATAATTCTTTGCTAACTGTTGCTTTGCGATGTCTAAAAAGCCTACTTTGAACTCAAGGAGATATGCTGAAGCAATTACCATCTCCTTACGTTCAAAGTAGGCTCAAAATCTTCGTTTGATCCCAAAAGAGAGTGCATGAATTAACACCCTACACCTGGACGCAACTTCCCTCTCCTTAGTTTGGAGGTCAGAACGATAATGATCGAAAGGGATAAAGAGAGAAATAAATAAAGTTCTGTAGTAACTAAATAATTAAATATAGTGACCGACAACAAACCTGATAAAATTGTATAATACATACTAAAATCGAGGTTGGGTGATTTCCTCTTGAATATTATTTGAACGGAACGCAAAAAGACAAATTTTAGCGTTCCGTTCATCGTTCCGTTAATTTTTTTCCGTTCCGTTCATCGTTCCGTTCAATTTCTTCCGTTCCGCGGAACGCCGTTCAATTTTACGTTCCGTTCACAACCCTTTATATATATATATTACTATATAATAATTATCTAATACATTCGCTAATCGCAAAAAAAGAGTTTTGCGTTTCAGCGTTCAAAAAAATTAGCGTTCCGTTCAATGTTTTTGCGTCAGCGTTCCGTTAGCGTTCAGCGTTCAATATTTAAAAAAGATATCTCCAAAAAAGTACTGCGTAGTGATGACTTTTTTTTTTTCAGAAAAGAATTTTCCCAAAAGTAATGCGTAGTGATAACGTTTTTTTAGAAAAGAATTTCCCAAAAAGTACTGCGTATGATGACGTTTTCTTAGAAATAATTTCCAAAAAAGTAATGCATAGTGATGACGTTGTTTTTTTTTTAGAAAGAATTCCCAAAAAGTACTGCTTAGTGATGACGTTTTTTTCCGAAAAAAGTCCAAGAAATGTTTGGAAAATTTGAACGCTGAACGCAAAACTCTTTTTTTTTTTGCGTTCAACGTTCAGCGTTTAAAAAAAAGTTGCGTTCCGTCAGCGTTCCGTTCATTGAACGTGCGTTCAGCTGAACGCCGTTCAATTTTGCGTTCCGTTCACCAAGCCTGATCTATACTAATAAAAAAGAATTCCGTTCGTTCATTTGTAGTTCGTTATGTTCGTTCGTTTGTTCATTCGTTTTCCCTGTATCTCCCGAACGGTTCATTAGATCTTGACGAAATTTTCAATGAATAGTTTTGAGAGCTCAGGGAGTGTTTTAGTGGGTTTGTCAACTCGCGGAAAATTTGTCATCGACATGTTTATTTTATTAGACAAAACGTTTTTTGCCGATTTTTTAAAATTGCCAAGTTAGATTTTCCAAATTTTCTGTGGAGGATTCTGAGATAGTAAGACGTGTTTTGGTTTTAATGGGGTTTTACCAAAAAAATCGTTTTCCATAAGATTGATTAAAATAAGTTCTTTTCTATCCCTGTTTTTCCCCCCAAATTTAAGTTTTGTGTAAAATAACATTTCTTTTATAACGCTAATCAAATTTTATAGTGCCTAGAGATGGAGAGTGATATCAATCACTCTGAACTTTTCTTGAAATATATGAAGTCGTACTCTCTCTGAAGTTTTTCTGTTTTCCCCCCAAGATCAAACAAATACTCTGATATTCGGCACTACCATACATATATTCGGCACTCTATGTTCCCTGTGAAATGACTTAAAATAACTTCTTTTTATGATGTTTAAATACCCAGCCTTAAGGAATACAAAACGTAAAAATGGCAATTGAAGACCTAATGACGTCTTTTAAGGAACTGATTTTAATATAAAAAATCACATGCGATGGCATCACTAAAATTATTTGTGTGACTTTTTTTTTTCATTCCAGACTATTGTCAAGTTGGAAAATCCGGAAAAAGGATTCCTAAAAGAAGAAATATCGCTGATGTGTCAAGAAATATCAGGACTGCCATGGACTCCACGAGCCGGAGACAAAAATTTGGAGCCATAATCGCAATCGATTTTAGCAAAGCGTTCGATACTATTAGCGATAATTTTATTTTCAAAGCTGTTAAAAAGTTTCTTCCAAAAAAGTATTTAACCCCATACGCTCTCTTCTTTTTAACGGTAGCTCTAATTGTTTTAGATGGCCTCCAAGGTGACCCTATAATTTTAGGAAAAAGCTGTAGACAAGGATGTCCAGTATCACCCCTCTTGTTTGTCGCTTCGATGGAACAATTAAACACTTTAATTAACCGTAAATATTATGGTTTTGGAGTACAAATGGAAAATAAAAAGCACATAATGGACCTCTACGCCGACGATGTAACCTTAATGGTGCAAGGAATTCGGAGGAACAGCTTATAAGGAGAATTGAGATTTTAATTGCCTTTTTTGAAAAATTTCATAAATAAGTGGACTTAACGTAACGTGGAGAAGACCTCCATTCTTCCTATTGGCATTTGGCAACCTGCACTTTCGTCGATTATAGGGGGGTGCAAGGTTGTTAGATCAGTGAATATTTTAGGTATATGTGGGAAATAAACCGCCCTTCACTTTTAAATTTTGAAGACCTAAATAGTCAAGCTCATAAATGGTGTCAGGCATGGAGAAGTTTTTGTATACAAAAGCGTATTGACCTATACAATACAAAATTGATCTCTCAAATGATTTACATATCTACTGCGATTCCATCAATAGGGGAAAATTCATTGAGAAGAAGATAAGTGTTGAATAAATTGTTTGACCAGAAATATATTCCTACCTTAAAAAGAAGAAGGTCTCAACTTGGTGGAGGCCTGGTCTTACTACAAAATATTTTACCTAAAATATTTTAAAAGTGTTTTTACAACCTCACTCTGCACCCGCACGTGGAATGGCACGACTATTTTAGTGACCCTTTTATTTTAAAACACTCATGTTTGGAACTGACTTGTCCAACTACACGATAGCTCTATATTCAAAGGAATTGGCAGCTATGCAGAGGGTAATATGGAGAATTCACCCATATTTGACTCTAACAGTATTACAGATATTATTCGTCAAAATATTAAACGAAGACCCTTTTTAAAGGGATAAAAGAAACACCAGAGGAATTGGAAAGGATTGCGCTGATAGAGAACAGGCTAACGTTTGGCGACTTGGATAATATAACATCATTCACAACCGGAAGATTTTATTTTCCTCTTTTGAGAGGAGCTAAACAGCATATCCCATTGACTCCTTGGCATTGCAAGTTCCTCGTTAAAGAGCCCCACTCAGAAAAAGCAGATGAAATTGCAAAAACCATTTATCCTCACTGGGTTTACCTGGAGGATGGAGGAAAAAAATATTGGTGTCACTTGTGGGAATTAATGATCCCCGGAAATTTACTGCCCAATTACAAATCTCCGCTAATCTAATCAGATTTTCGGAGCACTGCAAGGATTGTGGATACATGTATGTGGACATCAAACACGCCTTCTGTGATTGCCCTGCTCTAACAATTATTAGAAATTTTATCACTCTAAATTCTGAGTTCATTCCAAGTTTCAAAGAGGAAAATATGAGGGGCATTGTTCTTTTCGGCGGTTTCAACACCGGGAAACGCTGCAAAGAGGAAAATACCGTTAGGGCGTCGTTACTTAATTGCAAGGCCTACATAGCGAAAAAGCTAATGGGAGGGGAAACCATCAATGCGAGAGATCTGCGTCAATCATGGTGTCGGCCGCCGCTCGTTACGCGGCATTTTCCTTGAGGATCCCAATGGTACAAAGTTCGGCTTGTGGATCATGCTTCGGAAGTCATCAAATATTTCCCTTCTACTTCTCCCTGCACACCCAATCCCTGGAAATAATCATCAGACAATTCAAGAAGTTCAAGAACAACCAATGATATATTATTCATATACTTATATTATTTGTTTTTTAGTGTGTTTTTGAATATTTTATCACAAGAATTTTATGTTAAAAATTATTTAATATTTACGTTTGTATTTTTTAGATACTATATCGTAAGAATTTATGTTAAGAATTTAGTTGATATGTTCATACGTTTGTGTTTTAAGGTTTCTAAAAGAAAATAATTTTAAACTATAATGTTTATTTATGTTTTGTATTAAACACAATTTTCCTTTTATAACTATTATATGTATATATTTTATGCACGTATATAATAAAAACCTTGCTGATGAAAAAAAATATCT
>CP045897.1:1125026-1145935 GCA_013387185.1 Caligus rogercresseyi | reverse complement strand
ATCCAGGCTTGTGAGCGATCCGATCAAAAAATAGCGATCATAAATCTCTTTGCGATCTAGCGATATAACGATCAGTGATTTTTTCCGATCAGCGATCCGATCAATTTAATTGCGACATCAACAAAAAATTACCTATGTAATACTAATTCTAAGTAAAAATTGAAATGTATATAAAGTCAAACCTTTATAAAGTATCATCTTTATATGGCAATGGAATGTTTCCCATAGCCTATGAGTCCAAAAATAACGACTTCTCCATAGGCGCCTTTCTGTATATTTTAGGACAAAAGTATCAGAATGATTGTTTCTCATAGCCTATGATCCAACATCTTATATAAAATTGACATATGTATATATTAGGGTTGTTCTTATTTTTCAAATGTTTGAAATGTTAGCAACTTTGTGGATTTTCTGTTTCTTGGTGATAAAAGAAGACGACATACAAAGTTTGAACAAAATCGGTCAACATTACGAGGTCGCGCAACGAGGTCAAAGTTTTAAAAATTTAGTAAAAATATAGTTTTCCGCAAATTTCTTCAAAATGGTGGACGTTACAGACTTCAATAATAATTATTAATTTAAAGGAAATCTAATTTACTACCAGACGTATGTTGATGTTTTTTAATAAAACAAAGTTTTCAGTAAAAACAAAGCAAGAAAGGGAGTGAGTATTGTTAGCTTATTTCATAGCTTTTTGTATCAATTAACTTCACTCGCCTGTAGAAGATGACTTGTTCGCTTCAGAGTAAAATAGTACTTTTAAGTTTAGTAAAACTTTAGATGATAAATCCAAAAATGACCTTGGTTGCATTCTATCAATTCAGAATTCAGTACAATCTGAGTTTACATCATATGATTCAGAGCCTGTATTGACCTATAAGAAATCGATTATGAAAAAAATAAATAATAATTTGTTTCTTAGATTTGCGTCAAGGTATCCTCTCAAAATTTTACTTTGTCTCTGACGCATACATAATCCATTATATGCGTCATTTTGTACGCGAGATAGGCTTTTTTTAATGTACATATAACTCTCTACTTATTAAATTGACATGATTTAGTATACCAAAATATTAAAGCTGGTTAACCAAGCTTTCATTTGATATGTTTGGTGTTCTAAAAATCGCTATACTTTAAGAGATATAAGCAAATACGTACTCTCCCCAAAAATTGATCTTTTGATATGAGAATATACGATTACCATTTGGTAACGCAGTTAGTGTTACCTGGATAGAAGAAAAAAAGAAGGGAGAGAAGGGAGGAAAAATACTCCCTTCTCTTTCTCTTTCTATCCAGGTAACACTAACAGCAGTTACCATATGGTAATCGTATATTCTCATATCAAAAGATCAATTTTTGGGGGAGAGTACGTATTTGCTTATATCTTAAAGTATAGCGATTTTTAGAACACCAAACATATCAAATGAAAGCTTGGTTAACCAGCTTTAATATTTTGGTATACTAAATCATGTCAATTTAATAAGTAGAGAGTTATATGTACATTAAAAAAAGCCTATCTCGCGTACAAAATGACGCATATAATGGATTGTATGCGTCAGAGACAAAGTAAAATTTTGAGAGGATACCTTGACGCAAATCTAAGAAACAAATTATTATTTATTTTTTTCATAATCGATTTCTTATAGGTCAATACAGGCTCTGAATCATATGATGTAAACTCAGATTGTACTGAATTCTGAATTGATAGAATGCAACCAAGGTCATTTTTGGATTTATCATCTAAAGTTTACTAAACTTAAAAGTACTATTTTACTCTGAAGCGAACAAGTCATCTTCTACAGGCGAGTGAAGTTAATTGATACAAAAAAGCTATGAAATAAGCTAACAATACTCACTCCCTTTTGCTTTGTTTTTACTGAAAACTTTGTTTTATTAAAAAACATCAAACATACGTCTGGTAGTAAATTAGATTTCCTTTAAATTAATAATTATTATTGAAGTCTGTAACGTCCACCATTTTGAAGAAATTTGCGGAAAACTATATTTTTACTAAATTTTTAAAACTTTGACCTCGTTGCGCGACCTCGTAATGTTGACCGATTTTGTTCAAACTTTGTATGTCGTCTTCTTTTATCACCAAGAAACAGAAAATCCACTCAATGGCTAACATTTCAAACATTTGAAAAATAAGAACACCCTAGTCTGCATATTTAATACAGGAGATGCCAGAATAAATGTTTCCCATAGCCTATGAGCTCCAAACAATGACTTCTACATAGTCGCCTGTCTGTATATTTTAGGACAAAAAATATATCAGGATAGCACAAACTGGCTTTTTCCATTAATATAGTCTGTAATTTGTGTTTTCTAAACAAATATAGTTGTTGGAATGGATTTTGGTCAATGTGACAGCTAGTTAAGTTTTTAAGAAATGTAGGGTTGTCTCAAAAATCTTTATTACAAACATTTTTTATTTTTTAGTTATTTAATACAAATTGATCGGATCGCTATTTTTTAGTGATTTTCTTACGATCAAAAGTATAAAGATCAGGACCTTTTGCGATACTTCGATCAGCGATCAAATATCGCCATATCGCTATTGATCGCCGATCAGAAAAAAACTCCGATCAACAAGCCTGTAAATATCTCAAATATTGAACCAATCAGATACCAGCAAAAATTTGTATCTTTTCCTGATATGCAATTTCCCACTATTTTCGTATACAAACTTGGTGAATGACGAACTCCACATAACATTCCCATATTACCCATCTTTATTATTATTCCAAGTTCTTATAAACTATCGGCAAGCAGCTAAAAAAAAGATAATGTAATGTTTTGATAAATGCATGGAGCTCCTCGTAGATCCTCCATTCTAACATTCTCCTAATATCATTATATTTATATTTAAAACGATATGTGGGGAAAATAAATATAAAAATAGCATCCGAGAAGGTCTTATAACCAAGCTCAAGGCCAACCAACCTCTCTCATACATAAGCCGTTTTTGGATATATTGGAATAAGGGAGATTATTGGATTGTTTCTTGGAGTTGATGTATCCCTTTAAATGTAAGATTAAATGTTGAACAAATAATTTCATGCATTATTTTCCCAAGCATGCCGTTTTTTGTGCATTCATTCCTTTGGGAATGCATGTTTTATGGATTACAATATGTAAATGTAACAAACAAAAAAATAAACTATCCCTTGGAGAAAAACACAATATGTCTATTGAAAACAATTTGTTTGCTGGAAAAATACTCTATAAATATTTTATAAAAAGCTTGTGAAACATAATTCACTGTGATAAATTCGTAAGAAAAGCAGATATATTTGCAGTCCCTTTTATAATATAATGAAGCAGTAAATTTTAGAGGTCGACCTATGGTTGGTACATAGGGCCTATATTACCCGATAGTTCGTTTCAGAAAAATACGATAGCCAATTGTTTTCTTAAGTATAAGACAGAAAATATAAAATATAGTTAACTTTATATATTACATAAAACCACTTCTTGTCATTTGTTACGAAAAAAAATGTACTTAAAATTCTACACGTTTATTGAGTTTGGAAAAATGCACCTTGTTTAACTTTACTTAAGCCTAAAAAAGGAAAGGAGCTTATAGTCGTATATTTGATTTTAAATAATAACATATATTATTGAAAGTCATGGTATGTATCATAAATGTTTTATAAACTAAATATTCAAAAATATATATGTGATAATTGACAGCTATCGATGCCACTTTTGCCGATACCGATAGTTTGAAAAAAAATATCGACACCGATTAATGAAATATTGAATATTTAGTTGAATAAACGCAACGCGGTAGACTGTAAAACCAACAGTAGATTTTCTACCGCCACCGATCATTTTGAATTAAAATAAGCAATGGAAAATCGCTATATAATATAATTTATATATACATATATATAATATATTAGGGGATTCTTATTTCACGTTTTCGGATTAGAGAGTCGGGCTTTCCCTAGGATTTTAATTTAGTGCATAGAGATCATCTTGTGAAAGTTTGAACGAAATCGAATAATGGGAAGTATCCGCTCAACGGGCCAAAAAGTTATGTAGTAAACTTATGTAGTGATTTTTTTTTTTCGCCATTCGATCGCCTCTAATGTCCTTAATTTCAACGCTATTTTCAAACAATTTGCCGCAAAATGCAGGTATACTTGCAAGGATTCCAAATCCGTTTTTATTTTTCATGTAAATCCAAATTCAACGAGAGATTTAAGTTTTGAAGTAGTCATTTTTATGGAAATACCCAAAAAATGCTTTTCCAAAATTAAATTTCTCGTTGAATTGAAATTAAGGACATTAGAGGCGATTCGAAAATGTCGAAAAAAATTTATACATAAGTTTCTAGATAACTTTTGGGCCCGTTGAGTTACTTCCCATTATTCGATTTCGTTCAAACTTTCACAAGATGATCTTTATGCACTAAAGTAAAATCCTAGGGGGAGCCCGACTCTCAAATCCGAAAAAAAAAAAAAAATAATATATAAGTGAAATAAGAATATATAATATAATATATAACGTAGTTATAATTGAGCCCTATTAATGTTTCTATGAAAATAAAAGGAATAGAGAATAAGACTCGGAGACATTATCCAGGGAAAAAATCCTAAGGTTTAAGTTTGCCTGTTTCAATAACTTTCCAGTAGGTGCCCTTTAGTACAAACGATTATATAAAATATGACATCATGTCATCAGTTGTTCAATAGTGAATATACTTAAGGAACTTGAAACCAATGGACCTTTCATTCATTCTTTCTTAGACTCACTCAATGATAGGTATTATAAGCATTAGACTGGGCGTTAAGTATGCCCATATAAATCAAGGCCTGGTTCGGGAGTCAGTAGCCAAGACTGAGCTGACTCACTCACCGGGAAGAATTACGTATTTCATTGTCTATTTATTTACTTAATCAGAAATTGCTTGTATTCAAGTGCTGAAATGATTACAATAAAACAAAATATTAGTTTGCTAATAGTTCAAATGAAAAAAAATAAAAAAAGTAAAAATACCGTATCAGCTACAACTTCTTCTATGAGAGTCCTAGATTTGTAAATCTGCAGAACTAAAAATAGATCCATTTTTTCTTAAATCAGAGCTGGACTACACAGTGATATTTGGTAAATTGATAGTACCGATAGTATATTTTTTGTCTATTGATGTTGGTTATCTTCTTGTATATAACTACCAAATACTGCAATCGATTACAGAAATTCTGTCAGTTGGTAAAGGTAGATTTACAAATGTTTTAATCCTCTCCAATATTTAAAAAAAAATAAAGATACAGATATAAAAAAAAGGATTGCTCCACACAAAACATCTTGGCCGACAGTCGTCTTTAGACATATTTTTGTTTCTTTTTAACATTTTAGTTCATGGTGAAACTTAAAATCACTTAACCGATACCGAAGCATTTGAAGCATTTTTTACTCTATTAATTTTTGAATAACTGCAAAAAAAAATACAAAGTTATTCAAATTATATCACTAAGTTATCTCACACTAACGGTTGCAATATCAAATTTAAGGGCATACAATACTCATTTCAAATGAAAAACATCAAATAGCCAATAAAAAGGAAAACATACCATTGAAATATAACAAATTTAAATCTTTAGTAAAATTGTATAAATATTTTTACATTCCTCTTGACATTATCACAGTAATGTGGGAAGTATTTAATCACTTCTCAAGCAAACTTCCTTTGCGATACCTAGGTATATCCCTACAATACATACAAAATGAATTGACCATTAAAAGTAACTAACATTTTAACAATTTACTTGGACTCCATTATGTCCCACTTCCTTTAGTTATCAAAATAAACTTCTAAAATATGGTATCATACGACTAACCAGGAACATGTAGGAATACCGATGAGGTAAATTAATATTTGGTTACACACTAATTCACTGTTTTATTATAAAGAAGAAATAAAGCAAACTTCAATTTTCCATCATTTTTTCTGTTGAATACATTTGTCTAACTTATTCGATTGAACTCATGGGAGGTATGACATGAGATTATCAGGGTTGTTGATTGAACGCACCTTCAAAATCGAACGCCTGAACGCTTGAACGGATTATAAATGAATGGACAAACGTAATTTCTTTTGTTGGCATTCGTCCGTTTAATTTGCATCATGTTATTACATACTTTACAATAGGAATGATAAGTTATTTTAAACTGTTTAAATAAAGTTCAAATTAAGTTTAGTGAAATAGGAAGAAAAAATATTTGCTAAACATGTAGCAGAATACCAATCGGGTCTCTTAGACCCCGCTTCTCTTATTACCTCCGCCGAAGGAGGTATTGTTTTCACTGGCGTTGGTTTGTTGGTTTGTTTGTCAGCAGGATAACTCAAAAAGTACGGAACGGATTCGGATGAAACTTTGTGGAGTTGTTGGAAATGCCCAAAAGACACAAGTGATAAAATTTGTCATCTCTGAGTGCAGAATTAAGATGCAAAACGAGCTAAATACTAATAAATATTCAAGTTAGCCTACTCTGCCAATAGATGTCGCTGTGATGTGAAATTGGGTGCCGGGAGCGTCTTCCTCTCGAAATTTCCGTCGAGGGGAACCCTCCCCCGTCCCTCTACGCCGCCCCAGTCGTGAAAAATCCGCCTCGGAAGGCTCATAAGGACCCCGTGACGGCGGACACTCTCTGAGTGTAAATATGCCTCTAGTTGGAATATACGAATGATTCGAAAAAACCATTTGAGAGGAAACTGTATACGATATCTCGCAGATTTCTTGGTACTTAATACAAATCAATCCTTATCTTTGGCACAATGTTTATTGTTACTGAGGTACTTGCAAATTTAAAAAAAATTAATTAATTGCTAAGGAATAACTTCATTTCTTAACATACAATAATTGCTTGTCTAATAACTGGCTCAATTTTACAACATAATGTAATTTTATGCTATATAAATTTGGTTTTAGTATTTAAGATGGACATATTCTTAATCCAAAAAAGTGAAATTTAGTCAATAATAAAAAAAACCGCTAAGGTTATGAGTTAAATGCTTTTCTTGGGTGTTTATGCTTAATACTTCAGGTTAGGAATTATATAAAAAGTAATTTAATGCATTTGGAATCCTTATGATAAAGTATATTTTCTTACAAATAATTTTTAATTTGGTTTTTTCAATTTTTTATTTGAGCAAGAAAAATGTTGGACTATTCCATTTTTTTTTTTTTTTTGGTTATAATTTTTTTTCGGCTATCAAATATTATAAGACAGTGTAAAATATTTAACTACACTAAAATACAAGACAACTAATAAATAAAAAAAATTCTGGACAGTTGTTTTAAATAAATAACATGAATGAACATTGTAGAACATATTTACTGTCAAGAGATTATAACCTATATACATGGACGAAACAGCGTTTATTTATTCTTTAAAAAATCCCGATGACGTCTTAAAATCCTCTTCAGAGCTTTCAGGTATACTCCTGAGCGAGATGGCACAAATCGTACAATATCTCCCGCCATTTCCAAGAAGGAGATTTTTTTTTTTCCTATTTGGTTCGATATAATTGAATCCGACAGGATATAAATAAGCATTATAGCGTTAAAATTAGTCTATCGAACCTAGGATCTTATCAATGAGGTAGACCAAAAATAACCATCCCCTCTCGGGATTCGAGCCTGCGCCCCCAACATTGGGAGTGAACACGCCTTAGCACGCACGGCTATCGAGCTCCCTTCCATTTTTGTAATTTTGCAAATATCTCACTAACAGTTTTATTTTGCCAAGGATAAGGTCTGATTTGGATTCAGACTTATATGTATTAATATAATTTACAGTTTCCCCTCAAATATTTTTTCGAGCAATTTTTATCCAATTAGATAAGCCGGATCTGTGAAACCAGGTTCGTATTATAATAATGTATTTTTTTAAATAACAATTGATTTGATATTTTAAAATAAGTTTAATTATTTAAATGATTACAAAGAAAGTTACAAATTTTCAGCTTTTAAAATTCAATAGCCTAATGAACCATAGAATCTCGACGCCGGGTCTCACAAACCCAGTGGTATATATGTATAGGGTTAAATACTGATTCACCTCAATTTTGTTAATTCTTCAAGTTAAAGTAGCCACTACCAGTAACCATCCAGAGTGTTGATATAACCCTGTAATATATTAATATCAGCACTTCAAATTTGAAGGAGGATCGAATTTAAATAATTGGTATTGTTTAAACGAACGAACGAATACTAAAATTTGAACGGCTGAGCGGATATTTATATGGAGAATGTAAGTCGGCAAACACCCAAAAGCGTGGAGATTCTACAATACTAATTAGAATGCATCACACTTCAACGCTCTATAAGTAGCTCTGAAAGCTGTTCTTGCCGAATCTCCGCAGCTTTTAATGGACAATAAGAATATATATATATATATATATATATACGAAGAAGAGGAATAAGAAGAAATATCAGCGAATGCATTAAAGCTGTTAAAAATCCATTTTTAACATCGGCAGAAAAGTGGTTCAAATATATAAAGTTGACTGGTTCACTGGAAGTTGCCAGCAAATTTTTCAAAGACGACCGTAGTAACTGTTTCTTTTGCAAGAGGGAAATAGAAACTACAGATCATTTACTGTGAAAATGCTCGTCTTTAATTGAAACATATCGGGCCGTTCAAGAAATTACCATGGGTCACTTCAATGAAAACCCATCAGAGGAGGACTTCATCACCTTCTCGCGCAATCCAAGATGTGATGCGGTCTTAACAAAAGTTCACTATGTTATTTATAAAAAAAGAACAATTAAAGATGCCAACCTCCTTGAAATGATATCCATCGCTTCACTGTATTCCAAAGTACTCCAACAATTATGAACTGTATACATATATATATGAAATTCAAATAATTTATTAAAAACCGTTGCTGTTCTGTTTTTTTGTTCGTATGACTATTGTTATTTAATGTTATACAATTCGGACGTTACCCCTTTTGATATTTGATGCATACCGTATATATTTGTGATTGTAATTTTTCAATCCTGCATAGTGAAATATAAGCCCCTTACGGCCAAGAAGAAAAAAAAAAATATATATATACAAATATTATATACATATATTGTTTGAAACGTAATTTATGTACGCTGACTTATGTCCATCTCTCTTAACGGAGCGTCGTACTGGTCTTGAATATTATGACAGTACGGCGTTCCGGACCGTTCCGCCTTACATCCGTCTCTGACAATAAAAGGTTAAAACAATATTGGATATGATTCAAAACAGAGGATCTTTAACAAAAAAACTATGAAATATAGACTACAATGCATATTTATGTTTTTTATACACATTACTTCATGTAATAAAGATTTGATGAAAATAAAATGAAATTTCAAAAGATTCCCGAACATAACTTTTAAGGGAACAATTTTGGTTTTATCATTCGAATTAAAAAATTTACTCCAATATAAAAAGGATAGTTACATTATTAGCAGGCTTGTGAACGGAACGCAAAATTGAACGGCGTACATCTGAACGCACGTTCAATGAACGGAACGCAACTTTTTTTTTTAACGCTGAACGTTGAACGCAAAAAAAAAAGTTTTGCGTTCAGCGTTCAATTTTTCCAAACATTTATGGACTTTTTTCGGAAAAAACGTCATCACCTTTTTTTGGAAATTCTTTAAAAAAAAAGTCTACGTATTACATTTTTTGGAAATTCTTTCTAAAAAAAACGTCCTCACTACGCATTACTTTATTGGGAAATTATTTTCAAAAAAAAAAAAAAAAGTCGTCACTTTTTAAAATATTTGAACGCTGAACGCTAACGAAACGCTGAAAGCAAAACATTAACGGAACGCTATTTTTATTTAACGCTGAACGCAAAAAAAAAACTGAACGCTCACAGCCTGATTATTAGTTATTTGTCATAGAAGAAGGAGTACTACAAATGGACTTTTGAACAAATTGTAACGGCATTCTGACTTCTGTCGTCATATTTACTCTACGATCCAAATCATAATATAATACAAATGTTACTTATCTCTTGCAATACTACTAATAAAATATATGATTTCCTCGAAGTACTTAGCCACAGGAATGAGAGTGATCTTGATATCAGAGACAGAAACAGGGGGGGGGGGGGGTTATGCCATATATATTTCCTGGCTTCTAACAGTGACTCCTCAGATTCACAAAAGTAATCATAAAAAGTCATATGTACTAACTCGTAAATACATAGAGCAGGGACTAGAATTGGATTTTAAACGTCTGAGGTTTAAGTTCCACATGTGTTGGAGAGTTATTGAATTTTAATGTCTTGATACTATTTGCTTAATATGCTTAAGACATGTATGATTTACTATACTCCTTAGCATGAATCACAGTGATACTGTTTTGACGTATTTTTTTTGTTAATGGATTGAAATACACAAATCGTTAATAAATCACACAATTTGATTTTTACTTCCTTTTACGGCCAAAAATTATATTTTTGGACATGTTTTGATTTTTAAAATCCATCTTACTGCCACTCCCCCTATGATTAGTTTAAACATAGCCTGGTGTTTTAAGGCAAATTTCTCTTTATCTGCCTTCAAAAATTGTTTTTTTACTCTTTTGTTCAGCATTCTACTGAATTTAATAATACTAATATTAATAACGCTATAATTAATATATCGAATCTAGGTTTTTGTCATTGTATTTGGGGCCCAGATCTCTAATTTTAGAGAAAAAAAAAAACCTTATAAGTCCATGAAAGATATTTATTTGACTTAGGGATTAAAATGACTATCATCGAAAGCCAATATTTTGATTTGTTTGTTTGACTATTGTTCCAAAAACTTGCTAATAATGTAATGTGAACGGCATAAATATATCCATTGGGCAGAGCTGGGAAAAATACCGCCGGTGTCAGTAGTTAATAGTATGCTTTGTGCAATCAGTAATGGTATATTCGTAAATTTGAAAAAATCTACGAATCATCTTTCGGTAGATTCTGAAAAAGTATAATGTAATATATATATATATATATTTATATGTATATATATTTATATTTATATCAGAGCTGGGATTCGGTAGAAAATCTACCACGGTTCGATTTTCTGTATATTCCGTATATCGATCGATATCGGTATTCGGTAGATTTTATTATATATCTATAGTATCGATCGATATTCGGTACGGTAGATTAGAAAGAAGATAAATTATTTATGTATCTGCTGTTACTTCTTCATATGCATTTCATATCGGAGAGTTTATAACAAAGGACAATAAGTATAAAATTTGATATAATTATTAGAGATTATTTGAAATTCATACATACTAATCTTATATAATTATATATTTACTTGGATTTTAGGAATGGAAGGCTATAGATTTTGTAATTTACTGTCTCTTATTGTCCGAAATTAAATGCACTTTCAGGTACTCTAGTATTCAATGCATAGCATAAGCTTATATTGAATGTCTATTTATGTATCTGCTCTATAAAACTATAAGAAAAGAGCATATATAACTAGAGACCCAGCTACAAGATTTTGTGACGAATGGTGATGGTGGCGCCATCATGCGCTCGAGGATTACTATTACAATAGAGCCTTTGTTTATTTCTTGATACTTATTATTATTTATCATTTCATCATCAGTTTAAATTTGTTACATCCTCTCAAAGAAACATCTAGACGACCCAATGCAAGTCTTTGCGAACTTTCTCGGCCAATTATTCTTCATATCGCCTGCGGAGTGACGTTGGAGTTTCTGCGTTCTGTAAAGAGGCAAAAATCATACGTCAGTTGCCCCTGTCAAGATAAGTATCCTAGTCAATTAGAATACTTCGACACCAACCACCTACGATCTTTTACGCAGAACGAAAATGTGCATCGTCACTTTTGAGAAATCCTTCTCTTCACGTTGAAAAGAGGAGCAGGACACCATAAACTCCTTCTTGGAGCTCTCCATGCATGGGAAGAGCGTCTTGGAGGACTAGCTGGCCTTTGCCATTGTGATGGATTCCAAGAGTTTCTTGGAGCTGGTCGGGGACATTTGCACTCCAAGACAATTATTTATCCTGTCAACTTTACTTTTTCGCCGTAATGAAGACTCCGGTGACATCTCCGAGTTGCTCCTCCTTCTTCAAGACCCTCAACGTGGACGTGAACCCAGGCAAACGGGCACACCTCTCCAATCTAGTGTTGCTCACCTACTTCCAAATTGTGATACGAAATCACACACTTTGACTTCCGGAACATAATCAAGAGATTCATGAGCTCCAACCAACACTTCCATGAAACCTGGGTCATTTGTATACTCATGGACATCAAAGAAATGAGGGCGAAATTGGAAAGTAAAGTCTATTACTTATCTTAACTCGCCTCCAGGAAAGAGGAATAGCCTCCCCTCATGTCTACTAGAATATTTTTTTACTGTTATTGCAAATCAAAAATAATTACATGCACTTATTTTTTAAATACTGGTGTGATTTTTAACTCCAGAAATGTGGCAAAGTCGTTTCTCTTGTGACATATTTTTTAATCTTAATAACCCTTACATTGAAATATATGATTGTCTCTCAATAATAGCATTTTAAAATTATTAACATATCTTTGGTGATATTATCATTAAAAATCAATTATGAAGAAAAAGATTCTACACATACATTATTTTACCTAGTTTTAAACATCGTCTTTGTTTCGTGCTGCGAATGTATGTTAAATACTGGGTTAGGTAAATTTTTCATTTCTACATTCGTAGCACCAAAGAAGAGCGATATTATTAAATACATATTTATTTTAAAATAGTCATTTTACACAAACTTATAATAGCATGATATTAACAAGTGATAACAATTAAGAATGGTTAATAATTTTTAGCTTCTTGTGGCTCTTTTTGATGGTGTTTTTAAAGTCGTTATTGATCCATTTGACTTTATGATGAAGCAAAGTACGGACAATATGTGAAATATTTTTTCTTTTATGAATTCGTGGCAAATTTTTGGAGGCCACAGGAACTTCAGAACAGTTTTTTTGAGGAGCTGAAGAATCCCATTCAAGTTAAATGGTGGAAGAAGACGAAGTTTGCCACTAGTAGAATGTTCTTGACATATATTTTCATCTCTTGTCCGGCACGGTAGAGGGTTGATGAGTCTCCATCATATCTTTTAAGCCACAAGAAGATCTCATTTTTGTCAATCTCAGATGTCGACACTGTAAGCTAGTACCAAGGGCACTGCAGGTATCACAACCAGTAACATGCAATTTCTTGAGGGTTCTTAACGAATATCCAGCAAAATATTCTAAAGCTTGATCTTCTGTAGCACTCAAGCTCCCGGTGATAGCAAAAATAATGTTTTCTGGGGTGATTTGGGGAAGTGGATTTATATCTGACGATGACAAAACTTAAGCTGGTCTTCATTTCCAAGTTGCAAGAGATTTTCGCTGTCATCACTGGCATTGTTGGAACTGTTTTCACTTGCTAGCATCTAATTGGCCACAGTTTGTTTAAATGCCTGAGCAAATGATAAACATGAGGGGTTGTAATTAAACCCTCCTTTGCTCCTAATAATGCAGAAATAGTTTTCTATCGGATCTGTGCACAATCTTCTTGTACAAAGATACTCAAATCCCAACTCTTCCGATAAGTATGGCACTAAAAGTTTAACAGAAGAAATATTGAGCAGGAGGCCTTCAATACATCGGATTTTCATTTTTTGAGTTTATAATTTTCCATGATCTTATCCATGTGTAGGAACTGTCTAAAAACTCAACCATGGGAAATTTTATAGAGGGCATTTTGAAATTTTGTCTTTCCTTCCTTTCTGCTTGAGTTTAACAAATCAAAAATATCATTTATTCGTTGGCAAAAATCTGATGTTTCATCCGCAGTTTTGTCCAGTGCACCAAGATTAACATAGGTTGCTATAGCAGCTGCAACGCTTGAACTGAGAACTTGTGTGGCATATATCACCTTCATTTTGGCCCCAAATGCAGACATATTAAAATGTGCATCCGAAAGTTTGGGACAGAGACGAAGCCGTTGTTGCTTATCCCGTCTGTAGAAATCTTCAATATGCTTCCAATTAGCAGTTCCTTTGGACGATATTATTTTATTGCACAACAAACAGTTCCGGATGGACTTAATAACATGAGGCATATCAGCTAATACGAATATCTTCTTCTCTTTATGATGAAAATATGGCCTTTCTTTGGAGACTCCCAAGCGGTTAAGCATGGCAGAAAAATTAGCGCCTTGATCACTGCTAAATGTTGTAACTTTCAAACCGATTGAATATAGTTTGTCAATACAATCTAAAGTTAAGCGCACAACATCTTCTGTAGCCATTGAGTTTTGCACAAAAAAGTAGGCCACACTTTGTCTCCATTTAAATTTTAGTCCAGCAATGAGAAACACGAGGGCACTTGATGGATAAATGAATTTTCTCGACTGTTTTTTCTCATCCAACAAGTTGGTCGAGGATGGGGTCAAAATCCACAGCTTTTCGCAGAGATATTTCATCAACAATTAGATTACACACTCGATCCTTTTCTTCTAAACTCCTACATCTCAGTTCCAATAGCCGTAGTAAGTTAGGACAGAACCCCTCATTCACGAGTAAGTTTGACATCCAGGACTGTATCGTTGAAACTGCAGGCAGTTTGAATTTTGTAGAAAGGAATCTATAGCACGATGGGGATTTATAATACACACTCACAGCAAAAGTCTTGAATTCTTTATTGTAACAGCGTTTGACCTTTCCGACTGCAGCACGGAGCTGAATCGATATAAGAGAATGTTGCACTTTCGTCAGATAAGGCTCCATCGCAGATATGATTTGCTCAACGTTTGCCAAGGTTGTGGGTTTGGTCCTTTTCCGTTGCTGCAACCTTTTTATTGCCTTATTTTTTAAATACATCGCTTTTCGTAGTTTTAGTTCAAGAGAATAATTTTTGGCTTTAACGGGAATAGAGACGGAATTGTTGTCTGAAAATTATAATTTGAAAGTTCAACATAGTTATATCCATATCAACGGTCGTACCTGCTGAATTTCCTTCTAGTGAAGCCGAATGAATTAATTCCGTTTCTTTAGGGGGAGGATTGGCTACAAAGATGGTGGGAACTGCAGTGTGAATGAGGCTATTTTTCGCTGCGGCATTCATGAACATGCTGTCCTCAAAATGTTTCTCACATAGTTTGTAATTCATATTACATGACTTTGACAACTTTCCTTACAAGTTTTCTCGATGTGAATTTTCAATCCATTTTTTGCATCTATCCTCATCCAGAGGAAACCTGAAGAAATGCAAACCACGATTCCCTTTAGTGCTATTTGAGCAATTAATAGCTGCACAATAAACTCCGCCGGCAATTCTCATTTTGAATGTAGAAATGAATGAACTAATTCTTAGTTGTTTATATATATTTATCTTTCTGTAAATAGGAGCGCCCTCAAGTGGTCGTTGTTTAACATTATTAACCAATAGCGCTTGCCTGAAGCTAAACCTCTATAAATGTCTGCTTTGTACTATAAGTTATAGTTGTTTATTATTTTCGAAGTTCAAGTTCTTCACACAAGGGAGCGCTTGGGCAAAGTGACAGTTGAACGAGGTTCTCTACTATTGAAGGGAATAAGCTATCTATATCTTTATGTCTCTATGTGAATGCTACAAAAGCCGTACTTTGAAATATACCGTAGCGATTGACAATTCGGTTCGATATTTGAAATCTACCGTCGGTAGTATCGAATACCGATTTACATTCGGTAGTCGCAGCTCTGAATATATATATATATATTTCTAAATCTCGTTATGAGCTACAATAATTATGGAATATGTAAATAGGTCAACTACACTTTTATATTTTTCTAGGACGTCAAAATAAAGTAAACCATAGGTTCGGCTCATAGAGATAAAAACATAGAAAGTTCATTCTTTAAAATAAATGAGTTGGTCAGTTGGAAGGATGTCAAAATCAAACATATTATACACCTACATACACCATATATATATATATATATTATAATATATATATCATATATAATTAGATATTATATATATACATATATATATTTTGGGCTGTTCTTATTTTCAAATGTTAGAAATGTTACGACATTGTGGATTTTCTGTTTCTTGGTGATAAAGAAGACGACATACAAAGTATCAAAAGATCCATTTTTTGGGGAGAGTACGTGCAAATTAGTTGCTTATTCTTTTAAAGTATAGCGATTTTTAGGAAACCAAACATATCAAAGGAAACTTGGTAAACCGCTTTAATATTTTTTGGTATACTAAATCATTCAATTTAATAAGTTAGATTATATGTACATAAAAAAAACTATCTCGCGTACAAAATGACGCATATAATGGATTATAAATGCGTCAGAGATAAAGTAATATTTTGAGAGGATACCTTGACGCTTATCTAAAAAACACATTATTATTTATTTTTCATAATCGATTTTCTATAGGTCAATATAGGCTCTGAATCTATGATGTAACTCAGATTGTACTGAATTCTGAATTGATAGAATGCAACCAGTCATTTTGGATTTATCATCTAAAGGGTTACTAAACTTAAAAATACTATTTACTCTGAAGCGAACAAGTCATTTTCTACAGGCGAGTGAAGTTAATTGATACAAAAAAAAGCTACGAAATATGCTACATTACACACTACATTTTTTCTTTGTTTACAGAAAACTTCGTTTTTAGTAAAAGCATCAAAAAACGCCTGGTAGTAAATAAATTTCCTTTAAATTAATAAATATTATTGAAGTCTGTAACGCCCACAATTTTTAAGAATTTTGTAGAAAACTATATTTTTACTAAATTTTTTAAACTTTGACCTCGTGCCGACTCGTAATGTTGACCGATTTTGTTCAAACTTTGTATGCGGTCTTCTTTTATCACCAAGAAACGAAAATTCACAATGTCGCTAACATTTCAAACATTTGAAAAATAAGAAAAGCCCTAATATATATATAATATATCTATATATATGTTTTGGTGTGTGTGTTGTTTTATATGTATATGTATATATATATGTATATTTTGTATATTTTCTACGTTATTTCACAACATAATTCTGGAGTACTTTTATTCTATTTACCTTTTCTTTATACGACACCTGTATAGTCACTTTCCTTGACAAACTAATCAATACAGCATATCTATTCCCAAAATTCCAAAATATTACCCTGTTATTGAAGTGATTAAGCAGACTTTGAGAACGAAATGAAATTGAATGCCGTTCTGCGGAAGATCCTTCAATCAACTGAACGCCGAACGGAATGATAGCTATTGAACGGAACCGATAAAATATTCTTGTGTTTACGTTAATTTTTTTTAATTGTATATAAACATAATATTTCCTCCTCATCATCCAGTGAATTGTTGACTGTGGTTTTGTAGTTTATGTAAGTAAATTTATATTAATTCATTACTTCTAAAGTTTCTATAAGCTTTAGAAACTCTTATGACGTTTGGGGAGGATAACTTTTTAGATATAAACTTTTAGTGGGGCGGTTTAGCTCAAAATGTCAAAGATTGTGCATTTTGTGATACCATCATAAAATTTGGCACAAATGTACATTGATATCTGGCAAATCATTTCAAGATATTGAGCCACTCGGAATTTCGCCCTTAATACCGCCATATTGGAATTAAAAATACCGCCATCTGAAAACTAAATTTTCAATTACTTTGGGTCTAATGCTGCTATTTACTCGACTCTTGTGTCTAAAGCACGGAATACTAGAAGCTACCTGGAAGGATTACGTCATTTACGGTCCACTCCCTTTATTGCTCAAGTAAGGGCCATCATTATTATGCAATTGTAATATTATTTCAAAAAACGGGTTGGTGTAGTGTTATTTTAAGTTCTTTATATTCTGGTTTCAAAGGGTTTACAAGTTATCTGCTTCTGTGTTAACAAGGATATAATAATATGCCAAAGAGGGACTACTCTTCTCCAAACGATCTCTTTGGGAAGCTCAAGAGTCACTGATATCCACAGCTTTCGCCTCAATCATCTGTCAGCCTTAATGCGGCCCTCTTGAACAGTGTCGCCTCTGTCTGTATGCCCACGGGGCAGAAAGAGTGCTCTGCTATCAGTTACCCGCTGCAGTCCAGGGCAGAGTCACTGTGCCATATCCCTCCTGGCATCCCTCATATATGATAAGGTACCAAGCTCAACGGTATGGGAATCCTGCAGATCATCTCATCTGGGACGACTATGGCCGGCAGCGGAAAATATAAGAAAAGCTCCGTCTCCTCACGCCCCAAATAATATTTCCTCTGCGGACTCCCGAGAAAGGTATCTGCGCTCAGAAGCTCAATGGAGTCTCATCGAAGCCTTTATTCGCGGGATCCCCTCAAGCGATTCGTTATTGATGGGCCAACTGTGTGTCTCAGTAGGGACACGACTTTCACTCGTACTACTAGATTCTCCATAGGTTACGAAGGGATTTTCCCCGAGTCTATTTTATGGCACTAACGGCCACCGCGACGCCCTGCATCCGAACGACATTCTAACATCATCTAAAAATGAAGTCTCCAAAATGGTTTCTCTCTCCTTCAACAGCCAAATTTGCCTATTGAGTTCAACCAGAGAATCCCATCCAAAAACTGCTATGCTGCCCTTCCGTGGACTGCTACGTGAAATGGCTATTAGCTGCCTTGCTCCAAGGGTGAAATACTGGACATTGTCATATGACAAGGAGCTTTAATAAGAGCTACGAGGAGGAACATCCTCATTTGACAGAGCTTTTTGGACCAACGGTTGAGTTATTTGGAGGATAAGGAATACGCTGCTTTCAATAGCGAAGAAGGCTCGGGATTTTCCGTATTTTAGCTCGAGCATCGAGTCTATTGGTGGATGGATGTCCAAGTCAAAGTAAGAGTTTCTAACTATTCATCAAAAATAAAAGTACCCTTTTTATCTTAAAGCAATTTAAATATGGATGATTTTAAATATATATATATAATATTAATCATAACTTTTCATTTTATGAAATAGATTTTACTTTATCACAATATCAAGCCAATAAATATTATTTTTACTATTGTTGAAATTATTGTTGATAAATAAAAAGTATTAAATATATCTCACACTCGCTATTCATTTTTTACAAATATCTATCTACTTGTTTGATCGTTGAATTATAAATTATTGAAGTGAAAATGACTCATTTAGCTATAAAATACATATAAAACTTAGTTTATTGCTATGTTAATCAACGTATCATGGCCTTAACTTGGAAGCTACAATTTTCCCCTGCCTTCCTTCCTTAGTTTCTAGTATTCCTTGGTCTAAATGTATGTTTTTGGGGGCAAGAAATCTAATGGAAACAATCTGCATCGCATATTTTGTACCAATGAGCTGCCATATTGGATTTCAAAATGCCGTTGATTGAAATTTACATTTTCGATATCTTGGGTCTAAACTGCTATTGACTCGATTCTGGTGTCTAAATGTATGTTTTGGGGGGGCAAGGAATATATGGTAACAATACATGACACTAATCCATTTCAAAATGACATTCTTTATTACGTACTTCACTTAAGTCATGAGAGTTGAACATTCATCAATCTGTATTTACATACTTTTTTTGGAAATAACAGATATCATGTTAACCAATTCAGCACTGCCACAAGTAATGAATCTTGTGGACCCTCTTCTGTGCAATCCCTTTCACACACACAGAGGCTGTGCACTTAAGGGCACCTTCTTAGCACTTGCATCGTCTCAAACACCCTTTCTGGCACTTGCAAGAAACCAGCTCGATGGGGGCAGGTGTGACCTGCTCAGGTACCTGGTCCAGAATGGTTGTGTATGTCCTCCAGTCATTGACCAACCCCCGTGGTTGATAGTGGGAGTTCTGGTGCTTGCAGAGCATCTGACCCACACATGTCCACCTTGATATACTGCCCTTTTGACATGTTCCTCTAAAGCTGCCTTCGTCGGAGGATCACTTCACATTGTTCTTCCTTGCGTCGAAAGGTGTCCGTCTGGCCTTGTCACTATCCGTGCATTGCTGGTTCGGTCATCAACAGGATCACGAACCTCTCGATGATGCACATTGCATCATAAAACAATTATTTACAGTTTTAGGGTGGTCACCCCACATGATGCTTTCAAGGTTTAATCAAATATAACAGGCTAACAGTTAGCTATGGATCTACGCTAGCTACTTCTCACACCAATATCCTAAAAATTTACCTTCAAATATGGATTTGCAATAAAACGAATTATTTTACAGTTTAGGGGCATCCCCACATGATATCAAAATGTGACGTATACACTGCAGCAGTTAGAAAGAGGATTTATTTGTAAGAGGAGAGAGAGACTACTGACCTGCAGGTTGTATGGAGTAACTGGCTGATGCACTTGAGATGATTGTCAATATAAAAGTCTCTCAATTGTATTTTTTTCATGGTCACCCCAGATGATAATTCAGACAATGAACATATTCGGACAAGATTAGTTTGGTGTATATGATTGAAATGTGTGTACAAATGTTTCCATACTTGTCATAAATCTAAAGCAAGTTTGCAAAGTATGATTCCCAATAAGGCAAGCATTATTTTTAAATTGTTGTTAATATAGATTTAAACCAGTTGTCCAAACAGAAGTCAAGGCCGGACGGTCACCCCACATGATGTTTTCACACTTTAGATGGCCAAAATGACCAATAACCACATGTTTAAATAAAATAAGAGTGGGCACATGTAGAAGGAACGTATTCGACATACATTTATATTTTTTATTCATTTTATGTTAATATTAGGTAAAAAGTTCCAACGGACAGAAAAATTAAGCGTCACGTCTTTGACCCTACTGAATCCAACCATATTGAATCCAAGATGGCGGCTCAGTGTAAAAAATATGCAATGCATATTGTTACCATTGGATTCCTTGTACCCCATAACATACATTTTTGCACC
>CP045897.1:1107340-1124926 GCA_013387185.1 Caligus rogercresseyi | reverse complement strand
TAAAAATTCAACCAGTTTTGAAGACGTCAGTAATGTAGAAAAAATGGCTGCCACGCGAGGTAATTATAATTATTATTTAATTTGACATGGAATATTACGGAATAGAAAAAGAGAAATCTACAATGACCACAAGTGATTCCAGGCTATATTGGATTTAAAAAACTTAATGGTTTATTTCTGTTCTCTCTTTTATTTATTCAGTTCCGACTTCAACATTGATATTCCCTCCTTTTTATCAGTCTATAGTGCATCCACTTACTGTATAAAACAAAAGCTAAGATTTTATATCCCCACAGTTATGGAGATAATGACTTATGAAATGGCAAATTGAATTTTAAACAGCTCAATTTGGACATTTCAAATGTGGACTAAATATGCATCCCACTACATCAACGCCCCAATAGGAGAATATCAGAGCTGGGATTCCGTACCAACAATTCGGTGTTCGGTAGATCTTATTATATATCTACCGAATACGATCGATGCGCTAAATAAGAAAGAAAGAGAAATTTTTTATGTATCTGCTCTGCAGCTTCTCCATATGCATTGGTATCGGACAATTTATAACAAAGACAATTATGTACATAATTTGTTTTTTTTTAAGAGATTATTTCAAATATAATTCATGTTATTTTTATATAAATCAGTTATGCATTCGGATTTTGAAGGAAATGGAAGTCAATAGCAAACAAATTATTTCCTTAATTGTCTTTTGTTAGTCGTTGTCCGATATTAAATGGGCTTTCAGCTCCGAGTTGTTTTTTTCTTTTGCAAAGTTCAACTTCTTCACACCAGGTGGTAACAACGCTTCCAGTTCAAAATTACATTCGGTTGTCGCAGGAGGAGATTCAATATTTATTAGCATTGCAAAAAAAGTAGTGGAGCGAGAAAGTGAACCAGTAAACAAATCTAAACTAAAATTATGGTGTGGCTTAAGAACTACATCTCATTCTGGGTGTCCAGAAATATTGCCATCTGCCAGGTATATAGAATACAAGGTATGTCACACAGAAAAAATAATTAATCCCTGGCATGCTCTTGATCGTCATTGGTGAAACATCTGCAGATAGCTGGATATATTTTTAGCATATATATATTGAGATAGTTCAAATGAAATAACCAATAATATTTATAACCTTTATGTCCTTTCCCATTAATATCATTAAAAATATTCTTAGTAACCACGGACATTATATAATATCGATAGGCTGTGCTATTTTCAAATCATATATAGTTAAGAATGATACAATACTACAAATAATATGATGACTAACAAGTTGTGCTTAAGACAAGCACTTCCAGTTGAAGAGGAAGCAATGAAGCAATTTTTAAAACTAGCAACAAGTGACTCATTGCCGATCATTCCCAACAATTTACTCATAATTGGTTATTTACACATAACGCATCCTCGTAGTAAATGGATCATTTATTTGAAGAGAATTATATAATCCTCACATGACTTGAATACACACAATTTCACTTTGAAAGTTTTTGTTATAATCCTTCTGTATGGTGCGTGAATGTATTAATAAATAGAGGACTCAGAGAGTGCAAACCTCCGCCGATCCCCACCAAATGAATCACTGGTCTTTTTGTCATTTGCCAATAGATGTCGCTGTGCTGTGCTCTCCTCTTGAGAGCACAGCACAGCGACATCTATTGGCAGAGTAGGCTAACTTGAAATATTTATTAGTATTTAGCTCATTTTGCATCTTAAAGAAGCACTCAGAGATGCCAAAATTTAATCACTTGTTCTTTTTGGCATTTCCAACAACTCCACAAGTTTCATCCGAATCTGTTCCGAACTTTTGAGTTATCCTGCTGACAAACAAACAAACAAACCAACCAACAAACCAACGCCGGTGAAAACAATACCTCCTTCGGCGGAGGTAATTATTATACTTTACTATTATAGACACCTAGGTTATGAACTAGAATGGCTACAAATGGATCATTACAGATATGATGCCTTAGCTGCCCTAGGCTGGCTTATCTTTGTTTCAAACTGAAATTTGGGTTATCTTAAAGGCAGCCCTTTTAATATAAAAAAAGAAAATTTCAAACCAGAAAATTGAGTTTTATGTTGACAAACCAGCAGCTCTTGTATCCTTGGCTTCGGTTGTTGTAAACTCTCGTGAACAATTGTATCAACGTTTTGAATACACTTGGACATGTAAACCATGTCAATCTTCATTGGGTTAAGGCCCAAGTAGTAAATGAGAAAAAGCTGACTGACTCGCAAATGCTGGCACATGATGAAATCTAATATCGGACACTCCAATTGCAGATTCTTTTAATGTCAGACCCTGGCGTGAAGGGGTCTTTATAGAGAATGGTCCTCCAATGAACACAGGATAGCTCTTGTAGACACAGTAAACTATGGCTTATAAAGCCACCCTAATGCGTCGAAACGATTGATTAATCTAAGTCGTGAAATATCTATATATTCAAATAGGATAATAACATATCATGACTTTCTTAGATATTGCCAGTCATTGTCGTCGAACAAATCTCTCATTCGTGAATGTCGTTTTTGTCAGCAGAGTGATGCGACGTCTCATCACTTGTTGTCTGAGTGTGATTTCTTTTGTTTCCAGAGAATGATGGCTCCCAATGCTTTGACCAACATCCTCCAGAGCTAAAATAGATACCAGCAAATCGTAGGAATCATAACATTGTTTACCTGTTTGACTTCCTGAAGTATAATGAGTAAACAACATGGTTAAAGTGATTGGGTGTTCTAGGGAATGGGCTATGATTAATGATTGGATTCTGCCTTGCATCCTAGACTCAACCTCAATTCAATCATACCCTCAAACAAATAAAAAGCCTTAGATGCCCGGTTCATAACCTTCGAGTTGGTTAAGAAACGCAAAAGAAATTCACTGTAGCGGTTGGAAATCTGCATAAATAATAATCAGAAAATGTGTGTGTAATCCTTTATTTATTTAAATAATCAGCTATTTGCTGGTCCGTTTTAGCTATAATAATAAATATAAAAAACAAATCATTCCTGTGTATACACATATATACAAACATTAAAAACACGTATAAAATTAAAAATACTAAAATAAATCCCCCTAAATTGGGGGGTACTGCGGCCAATGGTCCTGGCTACGTCCCTTGCCGCAGCTAGTGTCCTGGCCAACCTCAGGGACTCAAAATTGTTCCGCACAGACACTGCGTAGGACGCAAATGTGTCTGTGCCGCCCTTAATGGACACGCCACCGAAGTCGTAGACCTCGTCGGTCTCTTTGGGGTTGGGAAGACGAGATCGCCAATGGGTTTCTGGCACCACATCCCCCATCGTTGGAGTGGAAGCACTTCCAGGTCTCTACTGCCACAGCCATGACGGTTATCTCGTTGAGGGAGGGAATTTTGCACTCCTAAGGAGATCCTCGATCCGAATGTGGTCCCGTCTCCTGCAACCGACGATGCTCCTTGCCACGGCATTGATGGCGACCTGGACGGCCCCTGTGTGCGGCATCCGGTCCTTATTCTTATCATCAAACCTAGGTGTCGTCACGACCGCGGCTGCATACGAGAGCTTACCAACCATAAGCCCCCTGGCCAGTTGCCGAAGGTATTTTCCTCTCGGATATGAACGGCCAACCCTGAGATGAGTGCTGCCCGTTGTTTTGCTGCCTTTACCACGTAGGCATTGTGGGGTGCGGTGGTGAAGTCTGAGTCGAACTTGACCCCAAGGAACTCAATCTCATCGGATGGGTGCAACTCGACGCCCCCAACCCTGATGGTGAAGGCTGAAGGTGTTCGATTAGCCTGACAATATTTTGTCCCTCTCAATGTCAATCCACACACTTTTGCACTCTAGTCGGAAACGCTCTTTTTCAAAACGTGTTCAGAAGGATCGGAACTTATGTCTCGAAATAAAAATATAAAAATTAGGATTAGACGTTTCGAGGCAAAGAAGTAATATTGGCTGGAAGTTCCATATTAAAATCATGATTACCTTTCTGAAGCGAAAAAATGGGTATACACATGGATTAAAGTTTTCATGGACAACAGGGCTATTTTCCATCAAACCTTCATCAAATTGTTCATTAGTTCCCTTCACGCATGTTGGATGCTCGACTCATATTATTGCCCAATTCTGCAGCATGTTCTTTCAAGAGTATCGGAGAGCCATGGAGTGAAAGTAAATTAATTTTTGATATAAAACTAAAACACGTCCCTAACCGTTAAACAGGTCAAGAAAATCCAACTCACCGATAGTAGACTCAATAAAAAGGGGAGAGCAATGTCCTAATTAGCAACTGATAGGAGCCATTTTGAATCACTTTTAACACGGAATATATTTGAATGAAGTCGATGTAACAACTAAGAGGAAGAAGGAATTATTATTATTATCCCTTGTGCCGTCACAGTATAAATATCAAGTTTTAAGGAATATAAAATATTAAAAGTTATTAATATCCAGTGACGTCATTTTAAGAGGGTACTTTTTATTAATCATTTTATGGGGTGACATCATTGGACATTTATTAAAGGATTTCCGCTTGCTATTCTAAAGACATTAATTTGTTTCGCCAAGTGGGACAGCTTCTTGTAATTAAGAGCTATTTTGGTAAGTTGACAGATTATTTCTACACTTACGTATACGGTTATTATGTACATATGTAGGCATATATGTTTGTGTGCCAAACTGAAGTAAAACCTTGCAATTTTAATTTTTTAGCTAATTTTGATCAGTTTATATATATATTGATATCAATGCAGAAATGTTGCTGACCTGGATTAGAATTAAAAAGTGTCACAGTTAAAAGAAACTTAAATAATTTCATCCGTCTTTTTGAGGAACTAAAAATAGCTCATGACTTATATGTCAATGATTCCAGGCTTATTAGTTTATTGCATCATTGTCGTCTCTACGTTTCTTTTGGCAAAGATCTTGAAGGGTCAGTACATGTACATGTATATAAAGGTTGTACATCTTGCCCTTGTCACTCAAACATAAAACTTGAATAAGTCATGTAATATTTCACATCATTTAAAAACAATCAAGTTGTTATGATTTTCACAAGGTATGTCGTTGTACTTCTTAAAACTTTATTTATAGGTGTACAAATAAAAAAATATAATTTCATAAAACAAAACTTCATTCTTTGTTATCAAGCCTATAGCAGTGAGTTTAGCATTATTATTTGGTGATTGTTCAACTAGAATTACTTACATATTTAAAATTATTGAAAATATATATTCCACTAAGGTCTGTAGTATATAACTGTATCTAATGCACTACATAGAAAAATGTAACTATTTATTCTTATCATTTATTACCTCCGCCGTATACTTATACTGTATGCCCTATTGTTACCTCCGCCGAAGGAGGTATTGTTTTCACTGGCGGTGTTTGTTTGTCAGTAGGATAACTCAAAAAGTACGGGACGGATTCGGATGAAACTTTGTGGAGTTGTTGGAAATACCAAAAGGAACAAGTGATTAAAGTTTGGCATCTTTGAGTGCTTCTTTAAGATGCTAAATGAGCTAAATACTAATAAATATTTTAAGTTAGCCTACTCTGCCATAGATGTCGCTGTGCTGTGCTCTCAAAGAAGAGAGCACAGCACAGCGACATCTATTGGCAAATGACAAAAAAGACCAAGTGATTCATTTGGTGGGGATCGGCGGAGGTTTGCACTCTCTGAGTCCTAAAGTTTATAATATTTTTAATTTTATTTTGCCAACGAATTAGTCTTAACTTTGTTTGTCATGTAATTGTTCTTTTATATGTGAGTTTTAATGTATTGAGTTGACATTATTTAGGGTAAAAAAAATAAACTTTAGTGTATTTTAGATATAGTATATATGCATTTACGTTAAATTCAATTAAGTTTATATATATATATATATTCTTGAATATAATTCAATATATTTAAAAAGTTTAGTAAATATCCACTTTCGCTTCCAAATATCACATTAAATAAATCATAATTAAGGACGAACTTAGTCAGTACTTGTTTGATACTTAGTGACACTCTAATTACGAGATAAACGTTTTTCTACAATTATTTAACAGTTAATTGTTAAAGCAAAGTAAAATTTTATTTTTGAAATATATATATTAAATTTTCTAAACGGTTGATATTTTAAAAGGAAAAAAATCACTTCAATTATGGCCTATGTAATTCTATATAATTAGATTCAGGTTTATAATTTACAAACTTACACAATTATTGAGTGTCACAAAATGTGATACTCGATTCAACGACATGAATGTTTTTGGTGTCAAATATTGAACTGTCAACCGTTAAAGCAAATATTTTTTTTTGTAGGAAATCTATAGATAATAATATATTTGGTTGGAGCGTTAAAAGTAATAAAAAACATTTTTATTGTGCCTTTGTAATTCTAAATAAGTAGATTGCAGTTCATGTTTTTAATTGACTAATTTAAAAAAATGTCAACATTCAATAGATGTATTCTTAAGCCAGACAAATCTTTTTTCTATTCAAGTCCCAGTAGAAAAAAAAAAAAAAAGATGGCAAAACCTCATGAATGTATCATTTTAATTATGATGCTAAGAATAACCGGGCTAATGCCAGCAAGTGTTGCCTCCGTGTTCAAATAAGCACACACTCACACATCTACATTTATATGGCTGTACTTCCCACCACTTGAGTCACCGCTACTATGAAATGTACTCAATTTCCTGGTCCTTAAAGTACCTACATGGTATTGTATATGTCCAACACATCTCGTTAGTATCATAACTTTTATGATCTCATTGCTAGAGATCATAACCATTTCCCTAAAGACTTCCTTTAATTAACGGCACTTCAATTAATTACCCAGCCATTTAATTTTATGGCTTCCCTTTGGTTATTGATACATCAAATTATAGATAAACATGTTTTGTAGTAATTGGCCTTATATTTTATTTCGTCTGCATAATGTCTATCTTTTGATCTCAAAAATAATTTGAATAACATTTCTTTTTATATGCCAATACCATATAAATGTATCATTTTAGTCGATATTTAGTTGTTGCATCCTTATATATATTTTTGCCTATATATGGTTCGATAGAATTGCATCCGATAGGAATAAATAAGCATTATAGCATTAAAATTAGTCTATCGAACCTAGGATCTTATCAATGAGGTAGATCAAAAATGACAATCCCCTCTCGGGTTCGAACCTGCGCCCCCAACATTGAGAGTTGAACACGCCTTAACACGCCAGCTATCGAGCTCCCTTTATATTTAATTTTATTTACAATATTGTTTATCTTTTGTGCTCATAATAATTGTAAACAACATCAAGTATTTGGATATAAATATTATACAAACATTATTTTCTCATTTAAACTGAGTAAGTAATTTATCAATTTTATATCAAATAGTGTTTCAATATTATTTAGATGGATTTAACTCAAATACTTGCCTAACAATGTATTTGTACATTTTTTCCTCGCGTCATCATTTCCCTCTTCCATTTTTGGGTCATTTCAACCCATGTTAATTTTCTCTTATAATAGTCGTAATTAAATTACAATATATATATCCATTTTTTGGTTTAAAAATATTTCTACATTCTAGTCGTACCATCGTTATATTTTATTTTATTTGCACTAATTTATATCTTTCGCGCTCTACATAATTTTGATATTATATATTCATAGCTATCATCTTTATAAGTGATATCGAACTCATGGGATATGGAATTGTCACAGAAAATTCACCATTTCGATTAATATACTTCCTTTAATCACTATCGAGTAATCTTTATTTTTTAGAAGTAAACGTCAAAATATATTAATAACATCTATGTTTGACATTGTTCCTGAAAATTCTTCGTTTTTTTCCCCCCTTGTAATACTAGTTACATCCTTATTTTTTATTTACGCAAACGTCCATTTTTCATACTGAATATTCAAATATGTAAAGCGCGCCATCAACAGATTGGCGGCAATATTTATTTATCTCGTATGTTTTGACGTTTATAAAACTAAACTCTATAGATTTACTTCCTTTTAGTTACTAGTTAATGTAAAATAATTGCTTGTTAGTGCCTCTTTCACTGTAATCATTATAATGATCATTCTGGGAATAATATTGCCTAGAGTAAGTTTGTGTTTGAAGTCCATAAAGCTGGTTTGTTGTCTTGAATTGGACGTTGACGTTTCTCCCTTTTTTCTTCCTTCTTCTGTCTGGTTATGTACAGGCGGAGGACTACGCATTATCAATCCCTGTGCGTAGGTAACAGATAGACTGTCTAGGGCAAGCGGTACACAACAGTTACTTAGCAGTCTACTTTTTTCAAATAGAGAAACAACGGAACCCTTACGGAATCTCTCATAAAAAACTGGTTGGGGCGTTGGCTCGCCCCTCAAGACTCAGGGGACCTATAAATGAACAAGAACGTGTGAATTCAAAGCACAGTTCACAGGAACAAACATCATGAAGAGCATATTCATTTTGGCTATTGTTTTGGGCCTCGGAGCCGCTCAGCGATTCAAATCCTTCGGGATTCATCAGTTTCGGAGCTCCTGTTGCTCGCCCTGCCGCCCGACCTGCTTCCGGCCTGCAATTCGACCTCACCCTCCTTTGGGCGCCCAAGACCCTCCTTTGTCTCTGCCCCGATCGCCCCCGTTGCTGCCCACGTGCCCCTGCCTCCTCTTCTCCACAAATCGGTAACTACGATTTCGAGGGCAAGCGATATCTTCTCTCCTGGAGGGATGGCCGCTCCAAGCTGTCCTTCTCCGCTGGATCCAGCTACTGTCGCGGCAAGGGAATGAGGCTCATCTCCCTGGATTCCTCCTCCAAGATCAACCACTTCTTCAACCTTCTTCAAAATGAGAGGATCGAATACTTCTGGACCGGTGGAAGCATCTCCAGGTAAAAATAATAACCTTTTTTTGTGAGGGAAAAAAGAAGAAAACGTCGACAAATTCTAAAATAATTCAAACTCTACGGCGTATTGATTGTCAGTTTCTTGTCATAGCGAACCACTTGTTAACGGACAATGAACTAACTAATGACTCGTGTAAGATTAAATTATATCTAAATATTATTTCAACTCATTCATCTTTTGGAACTATTACAAGTTCTAGAGACTGTAGTTATACGGTGCAATGTGAACAGAGTCAAAGAATTGTGATACAATTCCTGAGAAGCAAGATACATTATTCAGCAATTTTTATTTTTATTATTACTATTCCTAAAATATATTTTGATGATTGCACTAACAAAGTCCATTACCAATGGTGTATCCCCAATCATTAGCACCGTGGTAATAGTTAACTTTAATCAGAACTATTTAACTTCTTATCGTTGTATTGGCTACTCGGGTTAATTATGAAAACAACATAATGAAATTACCAATTGGTCCATTAAATAGGAAGCTATTCGACAGTAAACATGATTTAGTAATAATAAAAAGAAAGATAGTTTTTTTCTAATCTTGTATGGATCAACAACCTTCATCATAGTTTTAATTCAATATTATCCTACTTTTCCACGTTTAAAATCTTATCATATCGTTATTCAAAGGATATAAAGTCATTCCTGTGTTAGGGGTCTCCCATCTATGCATAACGATCATTCGTCCCTAGAGATCACACAAATTTGCTCTACAGAAGAAAAAATAAACTTATGCATTTATAGAGGTTACCTATATCTAACGGGACTTGTTTGGGTTCCCATGAGTGGCCGTTGTAGACAGGTTGTACTGTACTAATAACTGTATACAAAGGAGTTACCTATTGGTTAGATTAAAAATAGTGTTTTATATAAGCCAATAAGTTAGATATTTTGGAAGTCATTTTTTGATCTCAATGAGATTATAATATTTAGAACGATGACGGATTCAAGAAATATTCTCAACGGTTTAGTGTGGAAAAAATTCCTTTATTCAAGTTTTCATCGCTTGTTTGAATACTTCTTTGGTTGTTTTAACATCAAAATCAGAGATTTTTGAGATCAAAATTTTATTAATTTAAAAAAATAGTTATTTTACATATTAAAAAAATGTACAACATGCAATAATTTTATTGGTTTCAAAAAATACGGCTAAGGAAGATAATATATATTTTTTCTATAAACGAAATTATTTAATGTGGAAAGTTTCCTTAACTGTGCAATAATCTTATTTCTTGTTTGAACAATTTTTCACTCTTCTCACAACAACTGCTGCGACTAAAGAGGGAATATTAGCGATCACAATAATCGTGAAGTGTATTTTTGTTTGCACAATCGTTGTGCCAAAAAAGGATAAACCTTATTGATGTTATTATTATTGGATGTTAGTGACTGGATGTTAATGGAACATTCCTATTTTTCCACAGAGACAAGAACTCTGTGACCTGGGAGATGGCCGTCGTGAGGGCATCAGACGAGGTGTCTTCCCCTGGTCGGATAAGGGCAGTCGTGGACCTCAGCCCGATGGCGTCAACTCCGAAAACTGTCTTGCTATCTCAAGAATGTCTACAACGATGGCGTCAAGTTCCACGATGTTGGTTGCCACTTTGAGAAGCCCGTCATCTGCGAAGAAGCTTAAATGAATCACCAACGAAAACCATATTTATATATTTTTTAACTTATTACAATTACAACTTGCTTTGATTGCTCAACTACCTGAAGATATCCAATAATTATGTCTTGTTGTTGTATAAATGTTTAAATATTAAAAGATAGATAAATAAAAGGACATAATTATACAAAGAAACATTCATGAGTTTCATTTTTATCTGCAGCATGGGATATTTTTAATTTACAGGTCCAAATATTTCTAATATAGTCCATCAAATTATTGTGGGAATCTGAAAAATGGTGGATATATAAAATGAATTGCTAAAGTCTAAATAATAATTAGCTCTTCGAACATAATTTTATGTTTTTCAAAAAGTAACAATTGTGTATTATTAGTCTATTCAACTAATTGGACAATGGCAAAAAAATACATTTTCCTTAAATAAAGAGCCAAGTAATCATTTTCAAATGAGGTAATCTCAGTTTGTATGTATTTATTACTGAAGTTTGAAAGAAAAATGAACCTCACTGCGAAATACCAACAAAACAGTAAATTAAAAAAATAATTAACTAATTACAACACAGTTCTCTCTCTATCAAATTATCCTGTAGGAACATATTTAATCTCAGTTGGAACATCTTTTTTCAAATTAACCGTCCCTTTTCTGGGATTTTTCTTACTACTTTTTGAGAGCTTTGTGCTTTATATAAATATATGTTGGATCTATATGGGTTCTTCAAACCAGATATCTATAGTTCATCCTCCATGGTTTTTATTCTTTCAACCTCAAGTAATTTATTCTTATAAATTGAAGAACATCATCGACTTTTTGCTTTAAGGATCGATGGAATTGCAGCATCGGAAATAAATAAACATTATAACATTAAATATTAGTACAACGTATATATATATATATATACATATATAGGAATAAATTGGTATTGTAAGCAGTCGAATCAATAATTACGTGTCATAATACCGTTTTGAAAGGCTGCAAACTATGTAAACATAAGGAATACAAGGAAAGTCATGTGAGCACTCTTAGCCTCTTTATTAGACTCACCTCTTCGCGTGAGTCTTGAAGACCAATATTTATTTATGTTGTAGTATTAAAGAAAGGAAAATGGGGATCCACTAAGAGTCTGATCCGCTTTCTTAATACAAGTTATCAAGAAAAGACTTAATGATTGCTATCATTCAATTTCCCTCCGCCTTCACCTTTATCAGGCATTCATCGTTACACTTCATTCAAGCGTTGAGGTTTCTATGAAAGAGCTCATTTATCTAAAAGAGTTGAGTTATAGACAATAGTCGAGACTTATTTCAGAAACTCGAAGCACAATTCCATAGAACGTAATCATCCATCAGTTTATCTAAGTCATGAAACATAGAGTTTTTTTTTTAAATCGTAATTAGACTTTATTGAATTTAGCGTAAATGCATATATGCTATATATAAATAAACATTATAGTTTAAAATTTATACACTAAATAAAGTCAATACAAAACATTATACGGTCACATAAAAGCACAATCACTTCATAAAACAAAGTTGTAATTAATTGGATATTAAAATAACATTAACATGGTTAGGAATAAATAGGCTTCATTTAATTTAAAACTAGACTGTTTTTGTAAAATCGTAGTAAAAACTTTAGATGGTGAGAGGTCCTCTCGGAACAGGAGGGGAAGTACCGAACGATGTCACTCGCAAATCTCCAGCTTGAATCCTCTGGAATCTTGATGGAGAGCGCCATGTACCGAGCTGCTGCTGATAAGACAATGGATTTTAGGTCTCCCTCTTGAATAGGTTCCCTCGAAGATAAACGCTCTGCGATATAGCTTTTGCAACTTGAAAGTGCAAACTCAATTGCTTTTGTTTTCGGAGATGCTGTCCGTAGATTATAATTTAATCCGAAGAGAATTATGGGAGCGATCAGTTTTCCAGTTATTCCAGGAACATTTAGAAGAACAAAGTCTCTTAGGATACGTAGAACAGGACAATGGGAGAAGGCATGGATGATTGAATTAAATAATCTTCCACAATCCTTGCACGGAGCATCAAAGAACACACATCTGGTAGAAACTTGAAATTGGGCAGTAAAGCGTTTGCCGTGAACTATTTTGGAGGTAGAAGACAAAATTCTCTTTTTCCACGATGCAGGCAATTCCAAGTCTTTTAAATACAAGTCAGCAATTTTTTCTGCCTCCATTTTTGTGTTATGGCCATAGTTCATTCTGAGGTGCCATGGGACAGGAACAAAGTGTTTGTCTGCCGATCGTTTAAGAGGAAACAAGAATCTTCCACACCTAAAAATGGACTCCGAAGATAGGTCATGAATAGTTAGGGTGCCAGACGTTAATGCTATTTGTTCCAATCTTTTTGGAAGCTCCAGGTTTTGGAAAAAGAACTTCTTTTTACAGTTCTGGCGTATAATGTCGATTGTTGTCGAACATTGGAATATAGGACTACCCCGCCAAATCAAACTATGTACTGTTCCTAAAGATGGAGAAAACTCTTTAATCATGTCGTTAGAAAAGTCTGTTCCCAACATTAAACAGGTATACACCGGGCTGTTAGAAATATGAGCCCTCCATTCAACCTCTGGGTTTTGTGAGAGATCCGTCAAGACCTTTGAGTAAATCTTTGGGATTATTTTCTGTAATAAAGACAATCCTCCTCCTAGATGCCGTTTGGGACGCTTTAGACCTGGCAGATACGATCTGTGGAATAATATGCTTAGCCACTTGTCTTCTTCTAAGACAGCCTTTTCAGCTATCCAGGGAACTGCAGTAGAACTGTAGAGGACTGCAGGGATAACGAGGAAATTGTACAGATCAATTCTTCTCTGGATGTTGAATTTTCTCCAAAGAGAAATTTGTCTGGTCACACGGGTTTGTAACAAAGTCCAACTAAGACTTGTAGGACCATTTCGACTCCATGTTATACCCAATATTTCAACGGTATCCTTTACACATAAGTCAGCTACCCTTTGACCATTGAATGGCATCCAATTCCCCAGCGGAATGATAACAGATTTTTTGTTATTTATGCGGAGACCTGATCTTTTGCTAAATTTTTGAAGATATTTGATCATAATGTCAATGCGTTTTAAAAGTTGTGATTCTGACTTCGCTTCTAAGAAAAGGGTAATGTCATCTGCATACATGTCAATAATATGTCTATCGGAGCCAAAATCAATGCCAAAACCTTTATATTTTTTACTATACCCTCACTAAGATCTTTTAGGCCTGCCACAAAAAGCAGAGGTGCAGTAGGGCACCCTTGGCGACAGCTCCTGTTTAAGGTAATGGGATCACTGTTCATATTCCCCATAGCTATCGTTGACGTTGGATTGAATAAAAGAGCTCTAATGGGATTGAAGAACTTTTTTGGTAATATTCTTTTTATTGTCTTTAATATATGCCCATGCATTATGGTGTCAAACGCCTTTGAAAAATCAATTGCAATAATCGCACCATAAGTCCCTTTCGAATTGACCCTTTCTATCGCACATTGGATATTTCTAGAGATATCTGAAATTTTTCTTTTCTTCAAGAAGCCTTTTTGATGAATTCCAAGCCTTTTATTCAACAAAGGCTCTATTTCTCTAGCAATAATCCCTGAAAGAATACGGTAGCTCTCATTTAGGACAGTTATGGGCCTCCAATTATTCGGGTCGGAAAGAGCACCTTTCTTTGGTATTAACACTATTCGACCCTTTGTCATAGCTTTTGGGAGAGTTCCATAAACCTCCATTCCCTGTCCTAGTTTGAGCAAGTACGGTGTCACTTCTTGAATACAGAGGGTAAAAACGCAACCCCTATTCCGTCAGGTCCTGAAGCTTTATTATTACTGTGAAACTTTTTGATATAAGTGGTAATGAGATCTTCCGTGAAAATTGACGCTCCTCTCTTCTTGGAACGCGGAAAACTAGGTCTATCGACCGCTAATAATTGTGAAACTGTCTATGGAAGCAAGCCAAAATAGCCTTCGGATCACGTAGTTCTTTTCCATTTTCAACAATTCGACGAATCACAGAAGTGGGCGTTGTTCTTTAATAATATTAGCCTTTACACGTTTATTTACTAATATTTCCGAATCAACTTTTTCTTTCATTTCTGCTTCTCTGATATCAGCAAACCGAACGAATGGTGGTATGGTGCGAGCAAAGAGGGATCCCTGGCTTAGAACTTTTTCAAGATTCTTTTGATACATACTGTTTTTTAATTTTTTTTTCTTGATAAATTTCAAGGTCGTAGATTTTACAACTTTGTTAAAAATATTTTCAGTTTTTTTATAGCTGGAGGTCGGACTAAAATGTTCTAAAAGATTAAAACGGAGTTGTTTTAAAAAAGGGGTTCACTAAAAATCCATTTTGGAGTCTTAAAACTTTGTTTTGGCTTAAAATACCACAGATCAATACAAATTAATTTGTGATCAGAACTTGGATGTGATCGATAAGAAGCCGCTCTTAAAATATTACAAGATATCAATTAGAAGTTATTTGTATCTAATAATTGTACGATCAAAAATAAAAATCTTTTATTATCTGTTAGTTTGAGTAAAATAACTTTAAGATTTAATGTTTATATTATATTTTTTAAACGTCTTTGGTGCCTAAAATTTTTATCTGTAAGTTTTTCATAAATATGTAATAAAAAAATGAAAACATAGAAATATGAGTCAACAAAATAGAAGTTATAATAACTAAGCTTGTAGGTTATCCGATAAAAAGTTGCGATCCGATATTCACTGTCACATAAAAATATAACAATCAGGGCCATTAGTGATCCGTGATCCGATTAATGGTATGGTGATTCAAACAAATAAAAATATATTATAAATGTGCAATTGTTCTAGATGCATTTAAATAGTCAATATACTATATCCCTATGCACCAACAAAAAAGTATTAAAGTTCAATCCATGGTCAAATTATCAACCATTATAATTACAACTATCTCATTTTGGGTCGAGATGCAGTCAATCAATGAAGAGATTTGTCCTTTAACTTGTTTCAGCAGAATGAATTGGCCGCTTTGAGTAGTTTGTTAATGTAAGTTTTATTTAACAGGATCGAATTCCAAATTTAGGGACTTTCTTTATCATATAACGATTAGAGCCTTTTGTAATATTGTGAACAGGGAAATTATTTTGCATACGGCAATCGGTCGTCGATCCATGATTCTGGTAAATATAAAAGATAGAAATAATCTATCTAAAATGATCATATTTTGCATACAGCTTAGAATAATTTATTTGACGGAAGATCATTTATTCATTCTTGTTATCTATAAAAATAACGAATCAGCTGGTCTAAGACATATAATATAAAATATGATGAAACTCTTATGTTAAGATATGTATATAATATCGAAAAACTCTAAATATACTATAAAAACTAGAGGCATATATACACTCAGAGAGTTGCAAACCTCCGCCGTCACGGGGTCCTTATGAGCCTTCCGAGGCGGATTTTTCACGACTGGGCGGCGTAGAGGGACGGGGGAGGGTCCCCTCGACGGAAATTCCAGAGGAAGACGCTCCCGGCACCGATTTCACAGTACAGCGACATCTATTGGCAGAGTAGGTAACTTGAAATATTATTAGTATTTAACAATTTTGCATCTTAATTCTGCACTCAGAGATGCCAAAATTTAATCACTTGTTCCTTTTGGCATTTCTAACAACTCCACAAAGTTTCATCCGAATCCGTTCGGTACTTTTTGAGTTATCCTGTGCTGACAACCAACAAACAAACCAACGCCAGTGAAAACAATAACCTTCGGCGAGGTAATTCGGCGTAAGTAAACAAATAATGAAAAACACAGTAAACATTTAAACAAAAAAATGATCCCACCGACTTTTTTAAAGCACGCCTTTCCATTTCATTTGTGGACGCTCCGCACAGATCACCACATGTTCCATATTGTGAAAGCGTTCCACAGGGCCATATTACTGGTGTTAGGCTGAATAAAATGACTTATAATTATTGATAATCTGCTTTCCCATAATAATATTTAATAATTTTTGCTATCAAATTGTCACTGGCGATGATAAATGGGTAAATAATATCTATTGTGAAAAGATCATATTCTGACTAACAGTAAAAAAAAAATGGCCAACAAGATCGTTTTTGGTCTCAATGTGTGTTTTCATAATCAGATGGGATTATTTTGTATAAGGTGTTGAAACACAGTGGTATAGTTAACAGTGCTCTTTGTCGACAAGGAAATGAAGGTAAGAAGACAACAAAATAAATTTGTAGGATGTATTAAGACATATTTGTTTATCTTTGACAGAGTTTTTATTCTATTTTAATATTCGAATTATATATAAAAATCATATATAAACTAGAGGCATATATACACTCAGAGAGTGCAAACCTCCGCCGTCACGGGGTCTTATGAGCCTTCCGAGGCGGATTTTTCACGACTGGGGCGGCGTAGAGGGACGGGGGGGGTTCCCCTCGACGGAATTCCGAGAGGAAGACGCTCCCGCACCCGATTTCACAGCACAGCGACATCTATTGGCAGAGTAGGCTAACTTGAAATATTTATTAGTATTTAGCTCGTTTTGCATCTTAATTCTGCACTCAGAGATGCTAAAATTTAATCACTTGGTTACTTTGGCATTTCCAACAACTCCACAAAGTTTCATGCCAAAACCCGTTCCGTACTTTTTGAGTTATCCTGCTGACAAAAACAAACACACCAACGCCAGTGAAAACAATACTCTTCGGCGGAGGTAATAAGAAAATGTTGCTCTATTGAAACAAAACATAAATAAGCAGTGTAGTTAAAAATTAGATTCTTCTTTAAGACATTTAAACGTCAAGGGTAAATCACACAAATATAAAAACAGTACTAGAATCAATAGTTCTCTAGGGAAGAAGTGTATTTTTTTATGGCTCACAACATGGGGTTAATAAATTTGTAATATTACAGCAGTACCCATCAAAGAGATAAAATATTATTCTGTTTTAGCCTCACAACAACTCATTCGGGATCATTAGATATAATTTAATTGGATTGATCAAAGTACTCTATTTACCAATAATATTATTTTTAGGTACAACCGTATTATCTATTAT
>CP045897.1:1036901-1107240 GCA_013387185.1 Caligus rogercresseyi | reverse complement strand
TATCCAGGCTTGTTGATCGGAGTTTTTTCTGATCGGCGATCCATACGATATAGCGATATTGGATCGCCTGATCGCAGTATCGCAAAAGTCCTGATCTTTATATCTTTTGATCGTAAGAAATCACTTTAAAATAGCGATCCGATCAATTTTGTATAAAATACTAAAAAAGAATAAAAATGTTTGTAATAAGGTTTTGAGACAACCCTTACATTTCTTAAAACTTAACTAGCTGTCACCTGGACCAAATACTTCCAACAACAAATATTGTTTAGAAAACACAAAATACAACTAATACTAATCGAACAAGCCAGTGTGTGCTATCCTGATATATTTTTTGTCCTAAAAGTAGGCGCCTATGGAGAAGTCATTGTTTTGGAGCTCATAGGCTATGGGAAACATTTATTCTGGCATCTCTTGTAAAGTATGCAGACCTACCGTCAATTGAGGAGCCAAGGTGTTGGAGCTCATAGGCTCTGAGAACAATAAGCTTAATTTTTGTCCTAAAATACAGACGGCGCCTATGGAGAAGTCGTAATTTGGGAGCTCATAGGCCAGGGCTATTCAATTAGTTTTCCAAGTGGGCCACATTTGGAATCCAAGAACTTGAGCTGGGCCGCAAAATTTCTCTGCGGCCACTTTTTTTCAAATGAGTCTATTATTATGTTTTTTTTTATTTAACATTAGTAGTATTACTATTAGTATTATTAGGCCGATGGTTACTATGCCTATTATTTTTTATTATTAGGCCTATTTTATATGATGTCTTTTTATCTTCAAATTGAATAGGCCTATAAAAATGCACACAAACAACTCTCTGCTCCATCTCCTTTATTTAAAACAAACAAAAATAGAACATTTAACTCAACTTTCTCATTGTTCATGAGGCGGTCCTGCTAAACAGAACCGGCTATTTTAGCCCACTGCTGCCGGTGACTTTAGTGAGAGAAGTGGCATTTCTTGTTTTGCACAAGATCTCTGATGTTTGGCTCATAAGATGTCAATGCAATCCTAAGGCATTGGTGAATTTTGTTGTCTGTTAGGGAACACCGATAACTGTTCTTAATTGTATTCACGTGAGAAAGCTCGATTCGCAAGTGTATGTTGACCCAAACATGTTGGCCGTGTCCGGCCGCGTCCGGGCCGCATCTGGCCCGCGTCCGGGCCGCATCCGGCCGCCTCTGGCCCGCGGGCCGCCAATTGAATAGCCCTGTTCATAGGCTATGGGAACATCATTTCATTGCCAATAAAAGATGAATACTTATAAAGGTTTAACTGTATATACATTAAATTTTTACTTAAATTAGTATTACATAGGTATTTTTTTTTTGTTGATCGCAATTAAATTGATCGGATCGCTGATCGGAAAAATCCCTGATCGTTATATCGCTATATCGCAAAGAATTTCTGATCGCTATTGTTGGATCGGATCGCTATTTTTCTCTCTCCTGATCGCTCACAAGCCTGCAATATCAGAATGATTGTTTCTCATAGCCTATGAGCTCCAACACACTCTGGCTCCACAATTGACATATTTCTGCATATTTTAAGACAGGAGATGCCAGAATAAATGTTTCTCATAGCCGATGAGTTCTAAAACAATGACTTCTCCATAGACGCCTGTCTGTATATTTTAGGACAAAAATATTATTTGGATAGCACACACTGGCTTTTTCCATTAGTGGCTGTCTGTATTTTGTGTTTTCTAAACAAATTTAGTCGTGTGAACGGATTTTGTCAGTGTGACAGCTAGTTAAGTTTTAAGAAATGTAGGATTTGTATCAAAAATCCTTATGACAAACATTTTTTTTTTTTTTTCGTTTTTAGTTATTTTCTTACAAATTGATCGGATCGCTATTTTATAGTGATTTCTTACGATCAAAGATATAAAGATCAGAACCTTTGCGATACTCCTATCAGCGATCAAATATCGCTATATCGCTGTTGATCGCCGTCAGAAAAAAACTCCGATCAACAAACCTGAATATTAGTAACGGGGGGATAAATGGCACTGGAGGGTGCTAGTCCGGGGGGTGATTGTCTGGGGGGTGGAAGTCCTATTACGGTCAAATAAGTAGCTTCGAAACAAGAAGACACATATGTATCATTTTTTCTCTCCTGAATAGATGAGCTCAAGCAATCATTATAATTATAATCACAACATTATTTCTCTATTTTTAATGAAACCTTGATGATAATAGATATGGGTTTTTTTTCTTGCACATATTAAATAACTCTAGAGTCTCTTGTCTCTAATTCTTTAAGCAATATTAATAGTAAGAAGAGATGTTTGTGATAATAGGGATTGGAAAAATATTAAAAGAAACCCTGAAATTTTTAAATATTTATTTACTAAAAATGACGAAATATTTACTGACAAGAAGAAATATTTATTCTGAGTTACCGAAACATACTACACAGTTTGCTGACACTTTAACTATAAACGGCCTAATGAGCGGAAAACAAAATCCAGTCATACAATATGAAAATATCACCGATAAAAGCAGTGGCTCACCAATTTTTTTTTCAAGATTTTCTGATGTGAGACGACGACGGAAAGAAGCGTCTTATACATTCAGTCGCCCTTTGTGGAGAAATACCGGCGAGGATAACTTCTTTTGCCTTCTGAGATCACAGACTCAATAGAACGTTGAACAACATTAGCGGAATTGTGGGCATAGACAGATTATATTTTTCTTTTTAGTGTTTCACCTTTTATGCCTGGTAAGTTGTAAATAGCAGCCTCAGCCATAGAGACGGATGTAAACGATTTTGTTAGGCTCGATCCTTGTCTTTCAATATCTTGAATGACTCGTGGAAGGAAGTGTAAATTAGAAGCTATGTTTGAAAGGCCTGATCTCATTTCATCACCGCCAATAATACATTGATATCTTTTGACGTCCTCGAATCATGTGGGTGAAATGACTCAACCACAGTCTTCACTGCATCAATGTTCTCAGCATAGAATAATGCTGCGTTCGCCCATGTTCCCAACGAGTTAGTAGTATTGGATCGGGAGGCAGTGGAATTTGGGTTGAAATTTTTCTATGCTACAAACCGTGACGGAGCCTTCGGGAAAACTTTCTTTGTAACTGAGATCAATTCATTAACTGTTGAAAATATTTACGAACACATTCAGCGACTCGATGAAAAGCGAGGGCGAGACTGTCTATGAAGATTAGGATATAAAATTTTCAGTTGTCCTCCACATTTCAACATATAAGCAACATCATTAGATAGCATTAGTTTGACGTTTTCAGTCTTAACTTCAAAATATTCATTAGAACATCTTTTACGTACGATATATTGTCTCAGCATTGGTTTTTTCCAATGTCATCGAGTGCGCCAGTTCGGCTCGATTGGATGAATCTGCAACAAGCTTTCCAAAAACTACATTTAGAATGTATCATCCTTCTACGTCCGTAGTTTCATCGATGGCGATGCATATGGGTTGGTCTTGAATATTAACTTTAATTTTGGTGAGTACATCCTGATAGCAGATGTCAGGTAGTTTCGCCATTTTGTTCGGAAATCCTTTCAGGAAGATGAGGGACCCACTAAAATCATGGACGTGGAAATAAATTACATCGTAGTAAGGTTAAATATTCTCAATTCTCCTTTTGAATATATATAATAGGAAGAAGGGTTGATGTTCAAGCTCTTTTATCGGAATTTGATGATCTTCAAACTCCTTTCGAGGACAAGGGATGGGACTCCTTTAACGAAGACAAGGAATTGTCTGTATGTGTTGAGATACCTTCATTCGGCCGGATTGCAAAGATTGAATACTCGACTCGATCATTGGAGGCTCTCTCATTTTATTACTGTTGACTGTGACGTCACCCCTCACTCTATCTTTTCAAATATTCCATTTATAACAATCGCGCCCGAAATTAGGCATATATTTCTTCTTCTTCTGTATTTACTTTTTGAGTGCTTCTAACATCGGTATGTTTGATATTTAAGACAATACGTATTATTTACCATCACTCGGGGATTTTGAACTATAATTGATTTAAAGAAGATATTATTTATCTAAAAATGCAAAAATAAATCATTATATGTCATTATATACTCAGTTTATATGAGAAATAGTATGTGTACAATACTTAGATATTTCCACTCAAAAACTTGCCTACTATGTATTTGGTCCATTTCTTCCATGAGTCATCATTTTCCTTTTCTACCTTGTCCATTCTTTCCTGATCCATTTCTTCTTAGTCCATATTTTCCTGGTACATTTCTTCTGGACACCCTTAAAATACTAGTTGACTCTTCTCCATGGACCTACATCCAATGACGTCATTGTCGAATCCTTTGAATGGTTTCCTCATTTTTCACCTATTATATTAATTGATAGAAAGAGATACTCATAATCAAGGAAAAATAATAATCGTATTGTTTCATCATATTTGTCGATAAATAGATCATAACCCTATTAGATGTAGAATAACAAGAAAAAATAAAACAGTACTATCAAATGAAAAAATTATATGTTTATTGATGAGTTTGCGAGAACAACCATTTCTCTATTCCTCAGAGCTGAGATTCGGTAAAAAATCGGGTACGGTTTCTTTGATCTCCTACCTAAGCTAGAAACAAAGAAAAACCACACTTCAACACGGCCATCGTGCTAACATTCCTCACAAACCTCTCTATTATTGTACTTATTATAGAAGAAGAAGGAAAAAAAGTATTCGTCATCCAGAGTGCTCCTGCCTTGTTCTTATTATTGTTATTGTTTACATTGATTCATCATTGCTTGGGATCAAATTATCGAATGGGAGTGGACGGGTGGCATGATTCCAGTCATTATATTTGCCCCGTCTCGTCTCATCCTCCTCCTCAATGATCGGAGGAGGAGGCGAGACGTTTGGGAACTCCTTCATCAATGTGGTCGCTCCTAGCACTGACTCGGCTCATGAATATGTTCAACGGACTCGCGGATCCAGATCCTTCTATAATAAGTACAATAATAGAGAGGTTTGTGAGGATGTTAGCACGATGGCCGTGTTGAAGTGTGGCTTCTCTTTGTTTCTTGCTCAGTAGGAGATCAAAGTAACCGTACCGAAAAATCTCCCGCCGATTCGGTATTCGGTAGATTTTATTATATATCTACCGAATATCGATTGATGCGGTAGATAAGAAAGAAATAATTTTATTTATGTATCTGCTCTGTGACTTCTTCATATGCATTTGGCATCGGACAATTTATAACAAGACAATTAAGTACATAATTTGTTATAATTTTTCTAGATTATTTCAAATTTAGTACATGTTATAAATCCTATATGCACACGGATTTTGAAGGAAATGGAAGGCAATAGCAAACAAATTATTTCCTTAACTGTCTTTTGTTATCGTTGTCCGATATTAAATGTACTTTCAGCTCCGGAGTTGTTTTATTAGCAACTTTAACTTCTTCACACCAGGTAACAACGCTTCCAGCTCTAAATACCGATTTACATTCGGTAGTTGCAGCTCTGCTATTCCTTTTTATGTTTGATACATATAACGATAATTATTTTTTTCCGGAAACCTTTTCAAAATATTATTTGATGGCATTCAAACAACATAATTATGAAAGGATTATCATCATCATCGTAAGAAAGAAATTAAAGTTGAAGGATGAATTCATGAATGGTTGAATCATTATATATTAAAAGAAGTATATTTTGCTCTTGGAGGAAGAAGGATACACCGATAAAGGAAGCCAACATGCTAAGGAGGAATGAGAAAATCAATTAAAAAAATTAATCAAATCAATCAATTCATTTCAGAATCCCATTGTTGATTTACTCTCAGGCTTCATTGTCTTATTTGATAACATATTAGGGCTCGTTTATTTGGTTTGCCTTATCTAGAATAACATGCCTTTGGAGTCAGTCATATAACAGAGTGGTTGTTGTTTGCTAACTGTATTTAATGATGGAAGTAAATAAATTAGAATGAATATTTATTTAGAAAATTAATTTTTATATGAACCAAATATTATTTTTTTCTCTTACGAAAATTATTTATCAAGTACTTTCAGATAAATCAAGCTATTTAAAATAACCTGAATTGAAAAATCTACCGTCGTTATTGATAGTCGGTAGAAAAGTTGTGTCCACTCGGTATCTGTAGATTTATAAAAAATATCTACCGATTGGAGCGGTATATAAAGAACTCTATTATAATTAATGTTATTTTAGAGGCTTATAACACATTTTCTAAGTTATTTCTATTTCTATGGTCTCAAGAATGGAAGTTAGTATTTAAATTATGGTCATTTTACTTTTCTTCAAATTAAAAAAATACATAAATTATTTTCACACTTCAAGATGAACATCAACTAAGAAAAGTTAAATTTAAACAAAGCCTGGACTTTCTACGATCCGTGGACCACTTGTGGCCTTTCAGTTCCCTTAACTGACCCCTCTCCCCTGACCCCAGTGGCCCTTTGACATAACAAAATAATCATTATGTGGACCCTTATGTAAAAATAATTCCCCGCCCTTGAACCGACTAAACAGCATTATTTATCAACTTTGAAATATTTTATTAAACTCTTCGAAATTATTAACAACACAAAATTCCCTATGACAAAAAGTGAGCTTCGAAGTCTGTAACGACGCTCTCCTTGAGGTCCTCTTTGAGAAAGGTCTTAAATTGACTGCTGTGATGCAGAGATGGCGTCAAAGGCCATCATAGATATGGAATACAGTCAAAGGTTGGAAGAAGGAAAGAAGTAATTTTAATAGTGTCCAATATTTTTTTTCTAAATCAGCCACAGAGTGCAATATCGGTTCCCGCAACAAATGATTATTAGGGGTACAGTTGCAACATTTATGTACACAGCTGAAGACTGCATTTTTATATGTTTTTACTGAACTTGATATGTACGGCTTTCGTAATAAATATATGATCTACATCTACCAATTGATTGAAATCATGCAATCGATAACGGTATTTGGTAGTTTTGTATGCAGCGGTATCGACAGGAAGTCTACCGCCGGTAGTACTGATCTACCAAATATTAATTGGTAGCTCCAGGTCTGTCGATAAGCAATTCAGTAGAACTTGAAACAAGAAAATGGCAAAGACCCAGTTCTTTATATACAAATTGCGAACAGAAAGAATCCCCATACCCCCCAATTTTAAAGAAATAGTCGATAGAACAATAAAAAACATATTGACATAATTGCTGTCCTTTGTATATTGTATCTTTACTTAATGGTTTCTTGTATTAATACTAAATTTATTTTTTCACAATATCTTAAGAGCCCCCTACAAATGTCCCCCCTACAGTTTATAATGTTAATGTTTTAGTTAAAATTTAATTATAAAGTTTGATTTTTTTGAAAGTTTTGTTGGTAATGTCTTGTCGTAGATATAAATGATAATAAAATTGTTGTACTGGTGTACAAAAAAAAAAAAAAAAAAAAACATATCTGAATTGTATCATTACCGTTTATATTAAGAAGAGCCTTAAACAAGATAATTCACTGTGTTATACCTATAACAGTACTCTTAGCTTTTGTTTAAGAGCTAGTTAGTTTCATATATATATATATTTATAGTATATATATATATATATATACAGGGTGGGGCAAACTACCTTCCTTTTTAAAATTTGTGGCATTTGGTGTGTAGTTGTAGTGGAGAAGTGAGCGTGGGCTCATTTCAAAGAGGCAGCGTAAAGTTTTCTTGGAAATACAGTCAGTCACTATCATGCGTTGGAGCAGAGAGGAGCGTGCGTTTGCCGTGGAGGCGTATTTTTCCAACCATCAGTCTGTGATTGCAACCCAGCGCTCTTTTCGCACTCATTTTAATGTTGCACCTAGAGGCCCTGTTCCGGACCGGAAGTCAATCATTGCATGGGTCAAAACGTTCAGAGAAACCGGGAGTACAACACAACAAAGAATTCGTATAGCTAGGCGCGTCAGAACACCTGAAAACATCGAGGCTGTGAGGACTTCAATTTTGCAATCTCCACAACGTTCTGCCGCAAATTGAAGAATTAGACCTAGGGCAGATTTGGTTTCAACAGGACGGAGCAACGGCGCACACCTCAAGGGCTTCAATGAATGTTTTGCGAGAACACTTTCCGGGGCGCCTGATTTCAAGAAGAGGCGATTTGGAATGGCCAGCCCGTTCACCCGACTTATCCCCTTGTGATTTTTTTGTGGGTTACTTGAAATCCCGAGTTTATGTCAACCGCCGCAACAAACCTGGCAGATTTGAAGGCCAATATCAGAGAGGAAATAACCAATATACCCGCCGATACGCTGGCGAGGGTAATGGAAAGTACCAAAAATAGTTTGTCCAGTGTATCGATTCTGGAGGATGTCATCTAAGTGGTGTGATTTTTAAAACTATGTAAAATAAAACTTTAAAGATGTGCTTTCATTATGAAACAAAAAATAAAACCTTTCTGAATTACACAGCTTGTTTTATTGCCTTTGGAAAAAAGGAAATTCGTTTGCCCCACCTGTATATTATATATAGATATATATATATCTGCTTTCATGTACCAATTTTGTAAAAACTAATCAAATTTCTATGAATAAAATATTTTAAATGTCAGTATTGATTCAAACAAAAAAATGATTATTTTTTTCCGTGGCAAAGGTCTTTATTCTATTCATATAATACAATATATGAAAGAAAAATAGATGTAAAAAAGGGGGAGATTTGTGTTTGTAAAAACATAATTTAAAAAATTATAGTTTAAAATAAATTACCCCGTAAGACCTTAAAATTCTATGACATTTAAATCTAAAAACGTAGTAAAAGAAGAACACAATATATAATTTTCTTATAGTAAAAACTAAGATTCTTTTTTAAATTTCTTATTATTTTTAATAATTATTCTGGTGGCCTTGGCTAGTGCGGAGAAGTTGACGGGAAGTATTTGACGAGTAGGGACGCGTTATCCCAAGATCATCCAAAGGGATTCTTCTCTAAGCACTCCGTTTAATGAATTGCCAATTTGTCCTTTCAAAGATAACAATACCGCATAAAATTATGATCCCAAGACTCCAAGCAAGCCGGCGATGTACAAAAAAACCCTCTCCATAGGAGAGTGGTCGCAAGGAAATAAATCAATCTATAGCCTACTTCATCTCTGACGTTATGATAAGGAAATTAAAAATTCAGTTTTTATTTAAGTTTCATCTAATCCATTAAAAAAGTATTTAAATTATTCTTTTTCAAATAGTTTAAATGGCCTAGATAATTAAGTTACATTCATTGGTTTGTTGTTTTTTTGTTGCACTCATCCCCCCAAAAATATCTTGCAATTTAAGTATGGCTAATGCCGGACAGTTTGAAAGTCCAACTCGTATTCAAAATGCAGCCCGTGGTTAATTCCCATCCGATCCATAGCTTCAGCCAAAGGTTACACAGCGTTTTTTACTACATGTACGATTCATACTACCCAGAATCGCTGTTTTTTGAGTGAAGAAATGTTTTTTTTTATAAGGAAAAAGGATTTTGTATAGGAAACTTAAAATTAAATTAGTAATTTCAAAAAATCGTTCGCAGCTGATTATAAATCATAAAAATAGAAATCAATTCTTACGCTGTCCTGACAGCATTGAAAGCACGATATTTTGAATGCATATTGGCAAGACTATTCGCTTGCCGGTGGTTTTTAATGGCTTTACAGAGACAAGCGGGAGGAATGGCATTCCATTAGATTACACTATGTACAGGATTTGCCCCTGAGCTGAATTTCTAAATTGAGTCCCATTTTTTACGTAGATTCCAAAAATGCCACTCAAAATATCGTCTGAAAAAAGGTTTGGACTTTATGGCCTTTTTTTTGAAATCAGGATTTTCATCATTTCTAATGGTTCAGCCCAGTTATCTTCGTGCAAAGTAAGAATAACACCAAATGTCAGTAGTATTATTTTCTACTATATCTCTGCATTTCAAATCAGTTTTATAATTTATATATCTTTCGTACAATTCGAAATAATCGGCTTTATATTTCAAAAAGTTGACCATATTTTAGTGTTCTATTCAAGCGGCTATATTTTTTTTGTTTCGCGTCATTGACTATAATCAATATGTATATATTTTTTGGTATATGTCTATACATTTCAGAACAGTTTTTATAATTTCGATATCTGGCATGAAAGTAAAGAAAAGATCAATTTAGTAGGACGAACTACACTACGTACAAAATTAAGGTCTTTGTTTGCTTCGTCCTACTAAATTGATCTTTTCTTTACTTTACTTTTACATATTGATTATAGTCAATAGACGCGAAACAAAAAAATATAGCCGCTTAAATAGAACACTAAAATATGTCAACTTTTTGAAATATAAAGCCGATTATTTCGAATTGTACGAAAGATATATAAATTATAAAACTGATTTGAAATGCAGAGATATAGTAGAAAAATAATATCCTGACATTTGTGGTTATTCTTACTTTGCACGAAGATAACTGGGCCTGAACCATTAGAAATGATGAAATCTTGATTTTCAAACAAAAAGGCCATAAAGTCCAAACCTTTTTTCGGAACGATATTTTGAGTGGCATTTTTGAATCTACGTAAAAAATGGACTCAATTTAGAAATTTCAGCCCAGGGGCAAAACAAAGACCTTAATTTGTTACATAGTGTTATGGATGATGTAAAAATAATACTAAGAATGAACGTTTCACTAACTATGAAAATATGATATAAACATACGTTTTATTCTATATATCTGGGTTGGAAGTATGTATGTATGAAGAGGAATATCTTATATTTTAAATGTGAGTTTGCCCAAACAAATGATTTTATATATAGCTTCACAATATGTCCTTATTTTTATCACATTTGAGTTTCGTTATTAATTTGAAAAAGTAAACGGATTGGATCTATAGCTAGATTCCCAAAATAGTAAGAAAGGAGAACACGATTGCTTTTAAGTAAAATAAATTAACTCAGTCAGCACTTATACCGCTACGAAAAATTGCCTAAGTCTCTAATGCATATGGCCCCAGCAATTGCTTTGAAAATCACAAATTAATCATGAAAATGAAATATAAAAAACTAGAGGCATATATACACTCAGAGAGTGCAAACCTCCGCCGTCACGGAGCCTTCTGAGGCGGATTTTTCACGACTGGGTCGGCGTGGAGGGACGGGGAAGGGTTTCCCTCGACGGAAATTCCGAGAGGAAGACGCTCCCGGCCCCGATTTCACAGCACAGCTACATCTAATGGCAGAGTAGGCTAATTTGAAATATTTATTAGTATTTAGCTCATTTTGCATCTTAATTCTGCACTCAGAGATGCCAAAATTTAATCACTTGTTCTTTTGGCATTTCCAACAACTCCACAAAGTTTCATCCAAATCCGTTCCGTACTTTTTGAGTTATCCTGCTGACAAACAAACCAACGCCAGTGAAAACAATACCTCCTTCGGCGGAGGTATGATGTTAAAAATGCATATTACGTTTAGCACCCATGAGAGTGGCTAGTATTGCTGTTTCATCATAATTGATACTACCTGTTGATATTAAAGGCATAAGTTCAAACGACAGTCTACCGAATATCGCTACCGATTGTAAGATTTCCTCAATCAGTATCTGTGGATTTTTATCATGAGACAAACAAATTATTTCCTTAACTGTCTTTTGTCATACGTTGACCGATAGTAAATGCGCTTTCAGCTCCGGAGTTGTTAATTTATTTTGCAACTTCTTCACACCAGGATACGCTTCCAGTTCTAAATACCGATTTACATTCGGTAGTCGCAGCTCTGTGAATAACGGTCGTACATTTTCCCCCACGATATATCAGCTCTAATATTAAAACATCAATAGACTTGATTGCAGCTTCATAAAGCCTTGAAAACAATTTTAAAGAAAATCCTCCAAAACAATACATTTAATGGGTTTTTTCCCTCATAATATATAGATATATATATTTCAATTCTTGTTAAAAATATAAGTATTCTTACATCAAAAAACTGGAAATGTACTTCATTTCGTTATTGTAAGATGATGAGACAAAATACCATGGCGAAGGAATATGGTAGCAGACTAATAATTATTATGAATATTATTGTTATTAACGATTTCGTTTATAATAAACATATTAACAGATGGAGATTTTGTAATGAGAGACAGAGAGAAGATGTGGGGAAGAGGGGGATGGTTAGTAAATGAGTAGCACCTACCTAGTTTTTGAGATCAAATTAAATGACAACTACTAACTTTAGTCAATGTATGAATTAACAGGAGGATTATGTCCTCACGGGGGGGAAGGAGGGGGAAAGAAAAACAAACATGGAGCCACAACGGAAGGACGCTAGAAGAGCAGATGAGTCAATTTACCTGAATGAATAGGCCTGAGCAAATGTCAAATATACCAAACATATGACGTCATGAGTTCAAACTATAGAGATATAAATATATAAAAGAAAGCTTGCCTACTACCCAAGTGAATGAATTCAAGGAAGGTATATTAAAATACAAGGTATTGGCAAGCGAGTTGACTTTCGCTTGCCGGTGTGATGTCATTAAAAAACACCGGCCAGCGGAAGGAAGTTTAATATATGTAGGATGAAGCCATCCTCATAATAACGAGATTTATGAAGTTTCACTTTCAATGAAAACATTAAATAAACATGCCTTGTATTGTATATACTCTGGTGATGTAGACATCTATGTTCCATGACGTCAGGGATAAAGTTGTTTATTGGTGAGTCTCATTTTATGTCAATCTAGATAAAGGATGGTATATAATGAATATTCAATAAAGGGACAGGCTCAGTCGTGGGATGACTAATTCGTAACAATGACCAACTTTATCCATGGCGTCACTATAAATAGATGCATACAACATAAGAGCAAAACCACAGAAAAAATGAAGGAGCGTACAAGGACATATTTTAATGCAGAGATGATCATAACATAAAAACAGTCAAATCTGTATTTAGTGTTTACAAAAGGGAACTTTTAGTGACCGATTTATAAAAGGTTTATCATATCATTTCCTTTGAAAATAAATAAAAAACATTATAATAAAATAATCTTAGCTAATTATTAAATTTGTAAATGGGGTTCAATATTATGATACGGTAGTTCCCTATCGTGACTGCCAGAGTTCCAAGTAGCTCATATTGTAAGCGTTCAATATAGTTATATCTCTATGGTCAAAACGTAAAACATATGTATTTCGGGTTGATATTCTAATTGGGCTTTATATTTTATTCTTTTGCAGTTTTCACATCATAATAAGGATTAAATGCTTTGTGTTTTTGAAAAGGACTTTAATTATTGTGAATGATGTACTTGCTTCGAATATATGTATGAGTCTCCGTGACATAAATCAAACCTTTTCTCCTATATGAATGAGTATTAAATATTATGTCAAAATCACAACTAATCTCATACGTAATTTAGACCATTCAAGCAAATATCAATAAGTCCTTCATTTTTTAAGGATGACAAATTTAGTGACGTAAATAATACTAATTATTCTACTTAGGACAAGAGCTAAGATAGACTAATATAATTATAATCTATTTATTGGCAATTCTATAGAACACATAGCTGTTAATGTTATGTATTTTTAACACAATTTTCTATTTATATTCAGTGGTTTATATATACATTCAAGTGAATAAAGATGGAGAAAAAAAAAAAAAGCCAAATTGTTATTTGGAATATGCTCAGATCACATTTATCTACGGATCTTGAATAAAAAAAAGAGTATTTGAAAATATATCCTGGTTCTAATACTAACAATAGTTATTATGTTTCTAAGATGAATATTTTTGGGGTATGGATAATTTGGTCTTATAAGGTTTAGGCATAGGACATATATTTTTAATTAAAGGGTTTTTCCTCATATGATGTGACCGATCCATTTTTTCTATGATGTTGGAGCTAGCAAGGCAGCATATGTCCTACTAATCCCTTGATTTCGCATAATCACTTATTTTTCCCTAACGAAATTAGTGACTTGTGTTACTGAAGTTTACTGAAAAGTAAGAGTAAGGTGATATTAATACACATATTGTTTGATATTTAAACAAGTATAGCTCATTTGCTTTTGATTCCATTTCTTTCAACCATTCATTTTGAAGGCCCGTTAACGAATAATTAAAATTAATTTTGAATTCAATTTTAAAAGCCATAATTATAACAGTATTCTGAAATAGATGGGCTTCGTGACCATCCCACTTCCGGATCCAGGTTTAATCTGGGAGGAGTTAATGAGCCAAGTTCAAATCATTCATTTGATATTTTTTTCCAAAAACCTTTGCCAGTCAGAAATAACCTTAATAGTTATTTCTTCTTGGTTAAAAGTAAATGAACCAAAGTAAATTAGTTCGCTTTATATATCAAAGCAATATGGCGAAATTTAACCATAAAATATCATTGAATAAAGTTATGTAGGAGGTCTGAATGGCTTACTTTATAATAGATTCATAACTCGAATAGTGTTAGCACCCGGATTTTTGTAGGTTTAACTTCATCGATATACAGACATTATACTTTTATTTTATGCAGAGAAAACTTCGCACTATATCTTAAAGGGAAAATAAATATTTACGAACCTGCTAGTTCCAATAAGAAATAAAAAGCTTCTTACTTTATTACATTCTTTAGGGTGTGATAGCGTTCAGGCCTAAGCCGAATGCACAACAGCGGTATCATTCAAAATATCGAAGAAAAAAATGATTGTATTTTTTCTTCTATTTACCCAATTACGCCGTACCGGCTGACTTAACTATTTATGACTTAACTCTCTGATCGTAACATGTCAAAGACCTACATCGCTATGACGTATCAATTGCCACAAAATGCTCCATAAAATAGTTATTGACAATTGGCCTTTACATTTTGAACTTTAGGATTATGATTAATAGCAGTCTTTTTTGTCGTTTTATCGTTTTGAAAAGTAATATTGACGTTGTTACTGCGGCATTAGTTGTATCATTCAAACCCTTAAAGCGCGTCAAACTCCAGTTTATATATCTATTTTAAAAACAATTTCTACGTCTCTACGATAAAAAATCTGGGGCCCATTTTTTCTTGGGGAACTAACAAATTCATACAAATCCATTACTTCTTCCATAGCATACTACTACTTTACAATCCTTATTTATAGGAACCATACATTTATATTAAATGAAAGCATTTATACAGTCTGTGATCGATAATAAGAGAAATCCGATATTCCCTGCCATATAAACATTTAAATCTTTTATTCATATACGCCAAGGAAGAAGCATTTGGTTCATATGAGAGATGGTTACTCAACAAACAGGTACGAGTAGTAGGGCTGCATTGGTACGCCATTCGACAGATGATTTTTCGTATTCTAACAGTAAGGATTCAATTTTCATGTAAAATCTCAAGGTGCATTTGAAGTAAGTCCATATTGCCAAGAAAACTGACTTTTCGCCTGACGGTGATTTTCAATGACGTCACACCGGCAAGCGGGAAAATGTCATTTTGAAATGTTATTCTTCTCTCTCACGTCATCAATAATATATTGCTACAATATATATTTGATTCGTCTCAAATAATAAGTTTTAACACGATTCAATCTTAATAAAACAAACGTACATGGTATTCATTTGTATACTTAGTTAAATCTAACTAATGAGGTCACTGTCTCATCGTCCAAAGTAGCCTTACCGCATGTACCTATTGTTCGGGGGCTCTAATAAAAATCATATATATATTTTTAAATACACAGTATTTTTTCAAGATAAATTATTATTATTTCAAAATAGTCTCTCATTGAGACTTCATTTTGGACAACAAGTGAAGGTAGTAGGATGAGGCGGGCATAACAAAAAAACAACAGACACATAGAGAAAGGGCTCTCTCAGCAAAGACTACAACACCTGGATGCATTTGGTAGGGATAGAAAGGGATGTAGAGATGTGTGGAGCAGAGCAGTCTTGAGTGGCGGCTGCTCTAAGGTTCTTCCTCCCCCCATGTCCTTTCCCAGCATATCCAGTAGTGTAGACCCTAACAGCTTCTTTCGAAGTAGAGCCCTTTCCCGTAGACTGAGAAGGGAACTACAGGAATGCGCTCGGATGAGTGGTCGCTTGGCCAGAAGCGAGGTAGAGAGCTCTAAAATGTCGTCCACTTTTGTAATGCTCTTCTTCCGATTCAATTCGTTCTGCGTATGTGGAGATGGTGAATTGGAATTGCCTTGGGGATTGCTCAATTGCATCCCTGATGACTCTTCCTGTATCTTGTTTAGTTTCATTTCTAGTATCCGCATGTTGACTCGCATATTGCCTTCCTCCGAGTCATGAGTAGTTCGTGGAGGAGATTTCCGTTCTGGTGGATTCGTGAAATCGACTTCATGTAGCTCACTGATGCGATTAAGGCTGTGGGACTGACGTAGTCGGGAGACGTGTCGAGAGCGTCGGTTGTTCTCTTCAGATTTGGAGCCAGACGAGGTATTAGATGTGTTATTATCACCACTTTTTCCATCCTCGGAGCTTCTCTGTCTGGACGATCCACTTCGTTCTTCTGGATGAAAAGACGACGAAGATCCACTGCCTCCACTCGCTCCTCCACCTGGATGATGATGATTGCCATCGGAATGATCATCGTCGTCATCATCCTTAGGTGGACTCCACTTTTTATCGCTGAGGCGCTTCTTTTCGGAGTCATCATCGGATGCTTCCGAACTGGAGCAGGATTGTGTTCGACTCTTAACTCTCCGTTGATCAAATCGGCGTCGTAGGAGTAAGGATCCCCCCTTGGGAAAGGCGTCGGAGGCCTCGAAGTCTTCTTCGAATATTTGATTGAGTGCAGAGGATGATTGCTGTGGGGTTTTTCGTAGTTTGGGAGGGTATTTCGCGGGTGAGGAACCTTGGCTGGTGTCTGGCGGGGGAGATTCTGGAGATCCCGGGCCGGACTTTCGCTCTGAGCAGGGCGAAGAGCCAGAAGAACGCCGAAGGGATCCTTGCCGACTCAGAGTGCCGGTTCCGATTTGTGAGGAGAGGGGGAAGGGGGCAGGAGACTCATCTCCGCTTCCTCCTACTCCGAGAAGAAGGGCCTTATCCTTTTCTAGGCCAAGGAGGCCCAAGGACCCTGCAACGACGGACCCAAGCGAGGACGTGGAGGAGTGATGTGAGAGGCCCCTGGAAGGCATTTTGTCTTCTGAGTCTTCCAGAGGAAGGACGGCCTCATCTAATTCCTCTTCTTCTTCCTCTTCGACGATGGAAAACTGACGAATGCGGTAGGATACGGGCTTTTTGTTGTTGTCCTCAGGAGATAAGAGGCTCTCCACGGTGGATTTGGAGGTCGTTACCGTCTTACGAGAGGCCTCCACGATGTTGCGACTATAAAAAGAGCAAACAACGAACAAATTAGTGAATAACCTAATCGAATTAGGAAAACTGCAACTAGTTTATACTAAATATATTATGTTTAAATAATTGCCAATATCCATAAATCAGCCTCTAAAATGATGATGCAAGTAATAACAAAAAAAACATGAAAAAATTATTCCCAGCATGCTTAAAGACTCAATTTTTTTAAAGAATACTCGATGGAAGACTTGAGTCAATTATATTAAACAAAACATAAACTGCTGCACCGATACAAATGTTAACAAACATATTCCCAACTGATATTGAATATACATTTAGATATCCAAAAACTTTTTATAATGTGATTTCCAAATACATATGCATATTTAGAATTATTGCAAGTTTCTTCAAATTATAATTTACAGTCTTGCAATTATCAAAGAGTAAACAAGTAAATATTGGAATTGATTGCTGTATTAAAAAAAAGCATTCCATCAAAAAATATACGCTATTTGATTTCAGCTATCTTACGTATAAATTGATTTATCACGACATCAGAAGTGAAGGCTAGTTTCCTTAATTTAAAATGGCAATCACTGAGATATGACTAATTATTTTCACTTTTCAAACTAATAATCATTTGAGGCCATACAGTTGAACAGTGAATGTTGATCCTTTAAAAAAAGCAAAGAAACATTTTTACGTTTCAAAGCGTTGATATAAGTTTGCAGATCTCAATTTTCACAGAAAATAAATAATAGCAGGTTCTATATAAATATTATTTTTTACATTTATTTATGCAGTATTTTGATGTTGACCTATTTTTTCTTTTAAAAACTTACATAGAAACATTTTTAAACACAAAATCTGATTACTAGGGCTGGGAAAGTCTGGATTAAAAAAGAACATTGAAAGCCAATAATCTGGAACACAAAAATGCTAAATATGCGGGAAAAAATACGATACATGCGAATAAATATGAAAGTTCCCTTCCAAAAAAAGGAGGGTGTACGCGCTATACATTTAACGAGGTTAAAAATGAGCAAAGTATTTACAAACTATTAACAAACCCACAATAGAATAGCATAATATGTAAATAAACATCTTTTGGTTCCAGACTTGCGTATTTATTGCCCAGCCCAGATAGAACACAAAGTTAGATTTTAATTAAGCAAGACTTACGTTGGTACTGAAGGGAAGCTCGAGGTCACGTCGGAAGGCTTCTTTGGCTGAGTGCTCTTGACCAGATCTTGTCTCTGAGCTCGTAGCTTCCGCTCAGCAAGGAGGAAATATGTGGCCGTTATGTGATTATAGTCATCCCTATCAAGAGCCCTATAAGAACAAAAAAATGTATATTATAAAATATATTTAAAAGTTGTATAAAAAAGTTTGCCAAAAACTATTTTAATTCTTTGAAAACTCTGATTGGAAATTAAAATCATGGTTAAAGGGGCTGAATGTCCTAGGGCTTGGGCACAGATCGTTCATTCAATTCCACCTTGGATCCAAGACCTCAATTCGTGCTCTTGAACTCTTTCTCAAACGAACAAAAATAATTGACCCAAAATCAGAGATGTTAAGTCTATAGATGTATAACTTACGAGCTAGTTATAATTACCTCCGCCGAAGGAGGTATTGTTTTCACTGGCGTTTGTTGGTTTGTTAGTTTGTTGGTTTGTCAGCAGGATAACTCAAAAAGTACTGAACGGATTTGGATGAAATTTTGTGGAGTTGTTGGAAGTGCCAATAGGAAGAAGTGATTAAATTTTGGCATTCTGAGTGCAGAATTAAGGCGCCAAATGAGCTAAATACTAATAAATTTTTCAAGTTAGCCTACTCTGCCAATAGATGTCGCTGTGCTGTGAAATTGGGTGCCGGGAGCGTCTTCCTCTCGGAATTTCCATCTAGGGGAACCCTCCCCCGTCTCTCTACGCCTCCCCAGTCGTGAAAAATCCGCCTCGGAAGGCTCATGACGGCGGAGGTTTGCACTCTCTGAGTGTATATATGCCTCTAGTTATTATTTGTGACATATCAAAGATATATTAAAGTAAGAGATTTTCGCTGAAGCAAGGGGGACGAACCTCATTACATAATGCTATTCTTCACGCTTACTAGTGTCACGTCATAAAAAATTGTTGTCTTAAAGATTACTCTAAACCAAAGAGATATAAGGATATAGATAGATCATTCCTTTCAATAGCAGAGAATCATCATTCAACTGTCGCTTGTGCCCAATATAAACTTAGTAATTTGTATTACTATTCATCGTAAGCTGATCATAGCGATAGAAAGATTTGTTTATATTGGGCACAAAAACGTATTCCTCTGAAGAATCCAATAAGCCCCTTTATGTATGTATATCTATATGCTTTAAAACACATATAATATAACTCGCATATTTGGGCGCCTACGGCGCTCATATGTTCGCCCTTCGGATATGGGTAAGTTTTATGTCAAATGAGATGCTTTTTCTTTTTCTATTTCTCTAACTCCTCCTCTCCTTTTCTTTTTCCTCTCTTTACCTCGAAAAGTAGGTAGTTCAAATCAGACAAGGTCTGAAATTAGTTTATTAGGTCCGTCTTGACCCAAGGATTCCATAGGTACCTTCAAAGTTCAAATCTGACCATAAATGTGGGAGGAGATAGCGTGCGGACATACAGACGGACAGAGATTGGTGATTAATATATAGATTTTAGCTAATCCATTCAGTCATGAAAAAACTATAATAAAAATAACAAGGTGCCCCTTTTCAGTGTATAACTCTGCTTATTCATCAAGAGGGCTTAGATGAATGGACATTTCTAGGTTCTCAAATTGTGGGCTGCCTCGGAGATCCAAGTTATTATAAAGACAAGCCAAATCGTTTTTTAATATAAAAAGCTTAATAAATCTTCTTAAATCTTCTTAATAATCCAAAAATATCAATTGTTTTTTGCCTATTTGATTCCGTGGCACTTAAGCTATCAGAAAAAACAGAGTTGCTTTATTCGATTAATATGTGAAATAGCAATAAGTGAGGAAGATTTTCTGGCGTTCACAAGGAATGCCAAATGCGATGCTGTCATAACCAAAGTCCAAAACATATACAAAATGCCAACAGTTAAATACGAAGATCTTTCTTTTAATTTTATTACAGATATGAATTTTTATTGAAATGCTTTTATTAATATGATTATTTCCAAATTATTTGAATGTATTCTATATTTGTTTCGTTTAAATAATTGTTATTTATTGATCATTTATCCACTGCGTATCTGTACAAACCTTTTTGGTTAATTTGTTGAAATAAATGCCCACTGGGCCAAGAAAAAAAAATGTGAAATTGAAGGATTCACAAATAACATGGATCTAACCTCATGAAGGAGATAAAACTCTTTATTTTTAAGGATTAATTTCTTCTCTCCGAATTGATATTCACTCCTCGACAGCCGGGAGTGAAGTGTGATACTTTGTTGCATAATGTCAACTGTTTTTTATTATCCTTTTTCCCTTTTCTTTCAACCAATCACGTTTCAATAAACACCACTTTTTCTGTTCTTTATAAAGTATTAACTTGTTCGCCTCTTTTAAAGGAGTGATTAAATGGGACGTGCTTTCAGTATGGATACATTGTAAAAAGAGTCCTTTAAATAATTGGATCCCATATTTTAGTATGTCTTACTCAATGATTCTTCTCGCGTTCCGATTGCTCCGTTGACCATTTTGGCGATGATCTGAGCGTGTCCTCCTCCGTTAAATGCTCCCTGGAGACAAGGGGCAGTTGTTCCCACTCGGGAACTGAGTCCGCGTTCCTCACCTCATCCAACCAGGGATGACGAATGATGTCTTCGAGGCAAGCCCGGTCATGGGATTCCTCTGAAGCATACTGGATATGAGTCTAAAAAACAAAGGTATACATATAATTTTGCATATGTTGATAGATACAAATATATATTAAAAATAAATGTTGAAGGTATCTCGGGAAAGAGTGAATATATGATAAAATTGCTTATTTAAAAGCTGGGAATGGGTTCTATGCAAGGTATATTGAAATCAAGGAATACTAGAAGCTAACTGGAAGGATGACGTCATTAACGGGCACTCCCTTTATGCTCAAGTAAGGGCCATCATTATTAGTTCAATTGTAATATTTATTTCAAAAACGTGGTTGTGTAGTGTTATTTTAAGTTCTTTATATTCTGTGTTTCAAAGTGGTTTACAAGTTATCTGCTTCTGTTGTAAACAGGGATATAATAATATGCCAAAGAGGGACTACTCTTTCTCGAACGATCTCTTTGGGAAGCTCAAGAGTCACTTGGATATCCACAGCTTTCGCCTCAATCATCTGTCAGCCATTAATGCGGCCCTCTTGAACAATGTCGCCTCTGTCTTTATGCCCACGGAGGCAGAAAGAGTCTCTGCTATCAGTTACCCGCTGCAGTCCAGGGCAGAGTCACTGTAGTCCTATCCCTCCTGGCATCCCTCATATATGATAAAGTCACAAAGCTCAACGGTATGGGAATCCCTGTAGATCATCTCATCGGGGACGACTATGGCCGGCAGCGGAAAATATACCAAAAGCTCCGTCTCCTCACGCCCCAAATCATATTCCTCTGCGTGACTCCCGAGAAGGTATCTGCCTCTCTCAATGGAATCTCTCGAAGCCTTTATTCGCGGGATCCCCTCAAGCGATTCGTTATTGATGAGGCCAACTGTGTGTCTCAGTAGGGACACGACTTTCACTCGTACTACTAGCTTCTCCATAGGTTACGAAGTGATTTTCCCCGAGTCTATTTTATGGCACTAACGGCCACCGCGACGCCCTGCATCCGAACGGACATTCTACATCATCTAAAAATGAAGTCTCCGAAATGGTTTCTCTCTTCCTTCAACAGACAGAATTTGGCCTATGAGGTCCAACCAGAGAATCCATCCAAAACTGCTATGCTGCCCTTCCCGTGGACTGCTACCGTGAAATGGCTATTAAGCTGCCTTGCTCCAAGGGTGAAATAATGGACATTGTTCATATGAAGGAGCTTTAATACAAGAGCTACGAGGAGGAACTTATCCCAATTTGCCAGACCAACGGTTGAGTTATTTGGAAGATAAGGAATACGCTGCATTTCTTAATAGCGAAGAAGGCTCAGGGATTTTCCGTATTTTAGCTCGAGCATCGAGTCTATTGGTGGATGGATGTCCAAGTCAAAGTAAGAGTTTCTAACTATTCATCAAAAATAAAAGTACCCTTTTTATCTTAAAGCAATTAAAATATGAATGATTTAAACGATATATATAATACTAATCATAACTTTTTCATTTTATGAAATAGATTTTTACTTATCACAATATCAAGCCAATAAATAAATAAGTATTAACTAAAAATTAATATATTGAGTACATTGTCCAATTTTAATAGTATCGTAGCTATACGTAGCTTTTATTCTGTTATTACCTCCGCCGAAGGAGGTATTGTTTCACTGGCGTTTGTTGGTTGTTAGTTTGTTGGTTGTCAGCAGGATAACTCAAAAAGTACTGAACGGATTCGAATGAAACTTTGTGGAGTTGTTGGAAATGCCAAAAGGAACAAGTGATTAAATTTTGGCATCTCTAAGTGCTTTTTTAATATGCAAAATGAGCTAAATACTAAATGAAATGGGGTCTCTATTCAGGGAGTAGGAAAGAACAAACGCTAAAAAATATTCATTGACGTATTATTGTTTTATATATCAGCTCAGGACTATGTTAACCCAGTGACGTAGCTTAAACTTCTTCCTCTTCCCGTCTCTGAATGCTTTTTTAATATGCAAAATGAGCTAACAGAGAGGAGGAAACAATGATTAGAGATAGAAAATCGGGCGGTGTGAAAGGGAGAATGTTTGAATAGGAATTGTGTGGGGATCGGCGGAGGTACACACTCTCTGAGTGTATATATGCCTCTAGTTGACTTTGTTTTTTGTAATGAAATGCATATTGCATCATCTGTTTTTAATTAAATGATGTTAAGGTAGTGATTAAACAGGATAGAGTTACGCTATGACGTTAAATTTAATATCACCTAATGTTTATAATTAATTCTTCATATTGTAATAGGGGCGGAAGAGGCAAATACTATCGGGGTCGCTGTGGCTGAATGTTATCTTTCCGTGGATGAAAAAAGTCTGGCTCGACTTCAAGCCGAACCGGAACGCCCTCAAACGCAACGCCAGCCCCGCTAAAACCTCCTCAAGATCCTCTGATTTGAAACTCATGGCACCTCCGAAACCAGAAGTTTAATGAGGCTGTGTCGTTTCAGAGAAATTTCAGATATGAAATTTAATTTGAAAATATTTTTTTTAAAGTTACAGTCTATTTCACATTGAAAACATATAATATTGAATTACTTGTTTGTAACTGTTAAACTATGTATCGTTTGTAAATAATATTATATTTACTATTGTGGAAATTATTGTTGATAAATAAAAAGTATTAAAATATATATCACACTCGCTATTCATTTTTTTTAAATATAATATCTACTTGTTTGATCGTGAATTATAATTATTGACGTGAAAATGACTCATTTAGCTATAAAAATACATATAAAACTTAATTATTGATATGTTAATCAACGTATCATGGCCTTAACTTGGAAGCTACAATTTTCCCTTTCCTTTCCAGTTAGTTTCTAGTATTCCTTGATTGAAATACAAGGATTGTCCATATTGCCAAGAGAGCTGACTTTTTTTAATGACGTCACAAGAATAATATAAGAAATGTTATCTTCCCTCTCAAGTCATAATTTTTTTGCATTAAGATAGACCTTTGATGACGTGAAAAATAATAAGACATGACATTTCACTACACAAAAAACATGAAATAAACATATATATATATATATATATATATATATGTCCCAAGAATAGAATCCATGACGTCATGAATTAAAAAGCTCTTCATATGTAACAAAATGATGTATAATAAGATCAAAGTTCCATGTCAGATGCATGGTCTTCAATAAATACAACATTTCCATCATATTATTAGTACTAGGCGTGAAAATAATTACTTATTTGAAGGACTTCATCAACGTTCATTCTTTTCCTTCGAAGCCTTTATGAATCATTCAACTACATTCATATTGTTGAAATAAAGAAGAAAAGACAGTTAAATTTTTATTGAATACAATTATTATATAAAATCGTATTTAATCAAATTAATATATAATTATGGATAAAGTCAATACTTTCTAAAAAGTTTACACTCTACGAAGTCTAAAATAAACGTTATTAGCTGAAAAAATTATTCAAAATGACGACAATTGTACAAAATATAATATGACTCAATAATTATAAATAACTATAAGAGAAGCTTTTTTATTTAGTAATGGAATGTATAGAAGTGGAAAGATCTTTAAATTTTTTTAAGGGAGCGTTTTATTCAAAAGTTTTGGAGTGCAACTGCTCATAAGAGTTTTGGTTTACTTTTATTAAGACCCGTTTCAGAATGATACTCTTTTTTTAATATGATGGGAGCAATTTATACTATAATAAATTAAAAATCAATCAAGTCTCCCAACCCTATAATCCCTCAAAAATAGCCGATGGTTTTTTTAAGATGCCAATGTAGTGATATTTTTATAGATTTCACTCTGACCTTTTTTTATAAATCTGATGTAAATTGTGTAAATTTGCATATGATTTTTTTTTGTAAATATTTTAATTTTTTTTTATATTATATTATATATATATATTATATATATATATATATATATATGAAAAAGACCTCTGTTTTTTTTAAACAAAGTTGTACAAATGATAATTTTCAACAATGTAAAAATAACTATAGGACGACGCCAATTTAAATTACTTCCTCCCGAATTGCCTCTTAACATGCATTATAGATTGAACACCATGTTTATGAAGTTTTTTGACAATTTTGATCATTCATGAACTCTCAGATAAAGATTTGTACTTTTGTAGATTTTTCACCATCCTAATCTCGATTTCTCCGAAATGAATTGCACTTCAATTCAATTGTATTTATATACAATACCTTCAATAATGATTTGGCAAAAATAAAATACAGATACCAATTAGACTTAGCTTCCTAATAACTAAGTACTTAAGTATTTGATTTGTATAGTCAAGACTAAAAAAACTTCTACCAGAGAAAGTTCGTGTGAGGTGGGGACTATCAAGGTATATAGAATATGTTTATTTCATATTTTCAAGGATAGTGCGACGCCAGTTATATTATTATTTTGATTCCATGAAAAATATATTTTTGCTATTTCTGCCACTTGCAGATGATTTTTAATGACGTCACACCGGCAATCGAAAGGTATGATCTTTGGGCGTACCTTGTCTTTCAATATAACTTCGTGTGAACTATCTAGGAGCAGAATAAACAGCTGATACCAAATCGGGGCATATCAGTAGTAAGTTACAGGGTCAAATAACAAAGCTTTATCAGACTATATATTTTGATGGGGTTCTTACTTTTTGCATTGGGATGAGATATGCTTAGGAAATGTATATTTGCAGTCCATGATCATCGTGAGGGTCTCACTGTCATTGGCTTCTTGGAAGGGAGCAGCTCCGCAGACTAACATGTAGAGAATTACGCCCAAGGACCATATATCTGAAAAAAATTAAATAAATCTCATGAGAAACGTATGAATATATCCTTAGTCTTCAATCAAATACATTAGTTTATGATTCTTCAAGGCTCAAAATCGAGGAAATAAAAATATATCCTAGATTCCTGCGGTATGCGTCACTTAGTGTAGCGTATGGCATACCCACTGATACTGGATTTATTTACCTTTTCATTTACTTGGCATTATTTGTAAAGAAAAATGACAACTTTTGAGATTATATTATACTTTATCTTTAGTTTCAAAGTCTTAACTCCGAGTCATTAAAAGTTTGAACAGTTTTGAACTATATAGTAATTCCAAACCGGTTTCTAGATTCACATTCTATACAACACAGTTTTGTTCATTGTCCACTTAACTTTGGTCAAGATCCAATGAATCATTTGAGAGATACAAGGAAAAGAACGGAATAATTCTTATTGTTGAGAAGATTGAAATATTTTCTGAATATAAAAGTACAAATATTTGTCGGCTTATTTAATGTAGGAAGTTTAAATATTTGTATATTTAATAGGAATTCACGCGTCAAAGAAAACTAACCCAATCTCCTTTGATACCTTGCATAATACTTAAGGGTTCCTAGCATCTTTGTATATGAATAAGAGGATACAATATCACGAGAGGAGGTGACTCAATCCTCAGTAATTTGATTGGTTGTAAATTTGAAGGTTGGCAATGGGTCTTGTATCTAAGGATACCACACTCTGGGATCATATTTCGAACGTGATTAGTTGAAAGAAATAAGAGCGTGGAATACTAATTATATCTTCCCATGGATCCATGTCATTTACGAACCTTATGAACAGATCACTCTAATATCACTTATTATTAATTAAATTAAAAAACTCCTAATATTCATAGAAATAATAAATGTTTATTTTCGTTCCATCATATCTAACGATAATGGACCATCACATTGACTATCAGACGTACTAAAAGAAAGATAACAGTGTTATCAAATGAAATACATTATGTTTTTGGTGAGTTTGAAGAAACTTTCATATTTAGCATATCTTCTAATGATTAAAGTGAGCACATAAATATATGACGTCATCGGTTTTCCCCCTTTTTCAAACAAAAATTCATTTTGATATAACAACGATATCAATGGAGGCTCTCTTTTTATATTTCTCCCTGTAAATACTTAAAAGTTCTTTTAGTTAACAGCAAAAGGCAATGTGCTGTTATTAATCAAGCTTCCTGACACTGAATATAATCTTGTTAGGTTAATCCGGTAACACGATATTCCACACCGCGACACTTCACCACGACATTCATACCGCGACATTTCATACCACGACATTTCATACCACATAGTTTATATTAATAAACTATGCGGTATGAAATGTCCATTTACTACGACACTTCATCGCGTGTAAATATGATTTTATAACCAAAACAATAATATTAGCAGAAACAGTTGACAATCCTAATCATGACGTCATAAGAGGAAAACATTAGGAACAGACGTATATATTGTTATAATTAGAGATGGAAAGTTGAGGGATATTTTGGGCGTGTGAAAGGGAGAAAGTTCTGTATACCTGTAGCATATACATAGAACAGAAGCAAAAACAGATTCAAATATAAAATAAATACCTTCCTTTCTGGCCGACTTGGCCTGCTTCATAAATGAAATAATATTCCTCAAGAGAGGAGAGAGAATAGTGATAACAAGGAGCTTGAACTCAATTGCACCCTTCAGACATTCTTCCTTTCACACGCCCAAAATATCCCTCGACTTTCAATCTCTAATTATAACAAATATATACGTCTTTTTCTAATGTTTTCCTCTTATGACGTCATGATTAGGATTGTCAACTGTTTCTGCCAATATTATTGTTTTGGTTATAAAATCATATTTACACGCGATGAAATGTCGCGGTATGAAGTGTCGTGGTATGAAGTGTCGCGGTGAGAAATGTTACACACCCGTTAATCCCCCTTCCTATGATTCTACTATTATTATATAAAATATGTCATCTGAAGAAGGAGTCCCTTCATTTAATATCAAATATTTCTTACAATCATGTATCATCATCTACACATCATCTTTCAAAAAACATAAGTTGATGATAACCTGTGACATCTCCGACGTCACGACAAACAAATGCATACAATTAAAAGTACACCTGCAAATCCTCTGAGCTGTAATCGCAATTTCCTTTGAGATCTTTATAAGTTATTATTTCAAAGGACTTTCAAATAAAATGAGTAATTGCAACTGTAACCGATATTTCCTTTGAGATATTTAGATGTTATTATTTCAAAGGATTTTCAATTACAATGAGTAGACCGCCTATTAGTGTTTTGCAAGGGAATTTGTAGTGGCTTTTGCAACTTTGAGCGCGGACATCTTTTAGCCCCAAGTTCCGAAAGTTATAAACCAAATAAATCGACACTCTGATATTAATATCTGTTAAGCATTTGCTGGATATGAGCCTATCAAAAAAAAACAATGAATTGAATATTGTGTCAATCTATGCGAGTGATCTCACTTTCCGATAGGGACCACCCAAATAATTATATTCTATAAATTACATGCCGATTTAGACTCCTTTTTTGGGATCCCCAAAGTGGTAACTATAGATAGCTTTGACTATATAAAGAATAAATTATATGAAGGCGAAATATTGAGTTCTTTTGATGATTGAAAAATTAGAAAACACGAGGTATTAAGTTACATAGAGAGAAGACACTAACTAATTAGGCGGCAGGCCTTTATGACTGAATATCATTATTATTAGTGCTTTGACGTAAGTAAATATTAAAATATGACATACTTATGTTGCCACTGAACTTCAAATAACGAACAAGTAAAGGTAAAGTAAATCTAATGAGATCTAAAGAACATAGAAAGGGAAAAACTTCCAGTGACACATCAATATATCAGTGATATATATATATTAGGGATGCAAAAAGTTAATCGACTAAAGATTAATAATCGACAAGATTTTAAACAATAAAGTTTAGTAGTTGCAATTAATCGACAGATCGCACCCTTTATTTGAAGTTAATGAAACTTCATCATCTTTGCCGGTTTTTAAATCCGTTCTTGTATTCAATTTTCTCATAAGTTCTTTCTTTGAAATAACTATTTTAATATAATCATCAAACGTTCTAGAAGAAGTGCAGTTTGGAATAATGGTAATCCTTACCGACGTCTTCCCCATTACCGTTGCCGCTGCTATGTTTTTCCAGGAAACATAAACTCCTCACGTTTGGACGTGGAAAAATACAAAGTGACGTCATTGGAATAAGATTTAATATGAAAGCATAGAAATATATATTTTTATCTCTACGATTGAAAGTCGACAAATTAGAAAAAAACTTCTTTAGAGAGCTACAACCCAGTGACGTCAAAGATTTTTTCCTATAAAAATAAAGATGCACTTACCCACCTCAAATCCACAAGATAAAGTGGTTCTTAATCGTGGCGCTGTTAACGATTAATCGATTAAAAGTCGACTAAATGAAACAACTAACGATTAATCTTTAATCGATAACTTGCATCCCTAATTTATATATATATATATATATACACACCAATGATGCCATTTATCGCAGAAATATGCAGTATTTTAGTATGATTGATTTATTGTATATGCGTTAGCAAACATTCATAAAATGAAGCTGTAACGTATCCTTAACTTCTTCTTTTCATTAATAGCTGCACTTCCCGTCTTAAGAAATGAAGAGTATTCAAATTTACTCCTCACAATCTGATTGGTTAATATCAATATAACGCGTTGTCATTTGGTGCCTTTTTATTGTATTTATTGCCTATATAATTTGCTCTTCATGCTGTAATAAAAACAAACTCTTTTCTCTACTTGTAGTTGACTTATTTATTTAAAGATCTTGAATTTAAATCAAGGTCCATACAACTTAGGGTCAGTCCACTACTATTGTAGTGACCTAAATGTAGGCTTTTATGAACAAAAAGTATGTAACAGAGTGAGTGGTCTGTACAAAATCCAACTTATCATGATTATATACACAATATAGGGGATTTAAAGAGCCGACACGATTGAAGCTCAGCGTTGTCAACCGATTCAATCCGAACGTAATCATAACAACTCTTCTCTAATATATTTAAATTCATTTGGTAAAAACCAACAAATCACCATATATCCAACTATACTTTTTCAACTTCAAAAACAAAGTCGTTAAGAGCCTTGCTTCTGCTTCATGTTGCCATGAGATTTAATTTGAAGTTTGAAGCATTGTAGCTTTAAGCTAATTAGTGATCACAATGTAATTAGATAACTATTATAAAAGACTAATATAAATGTTCGAAAAATTCTGTCTCTCTTCAAAAGAATAGATCATAGCCTCAATAGAATACATATAGTTCTATAAATCTTATTAATACAAAACCCCCCCCAAAATAATTCAAAAAATATAACTATTTTAATAAACAAGGTGTATTATAAAAGTATTCACAGAAGCAAATCATGGAATGACCAACAAAGACAAAAGCGATATAATTCAGAATTCCTTAAGGAGTCATGAAACACAACACCCAACTCCGTTAATGACTTTGATCTTTATTATATTAAAGCTCCTTTCTTATATTTGCCCTGGATAGGAATGTCTTTGAATAAAGGATATAGGACATTAAATATCGATCTGGCAGTCATATATATGCATTAATTAAAAGGGCACACAAAAGGATATCAATGCTGAAGAATGTCTAAGCTTAAGACCCTTGAGCTATATATAATGATATATATATAATACAATTCTGTACTTTCATAGGGCTTTGGATACATCTTTTGAAGTAACAAAGAGGTGATAAATAAATATTGACATCTATGAATGTCAAATAACATTTTATGACCAAATGAACTATTATATGATTACTCATTAATAGAGGTGGACTGTTAAGGATTTTTGTATGGCCAATATTATATACTTGATAATTCATGAAATACTGTCTAACAAATTATATATATAATTAAATTGGCTTACAAATATAAAAAGTAGATTAAATCCTTAGAATACCTGCATAACATTACAGTTCACATTTGTAGGCGCTAAAAGTGTTTAAATGATTTTCGATGTGCTAATAAGCAAAACAATAAAATGTAGAACTTCGAACCATAGGCAGTGTTATTCAGTTTGCTCTAATTGTAAACAATATTTTATGTAGATAGAAAACAGCAGGCATTATAAGTAACTCCTAAAGAATATCACGCTACGACTAAAAGTGAATTGAATGTACGAAAGATGTAATACCTATAGGCATAAGAAGTATAACTTTTTGCACAAGCTCAGTTAAAGTATTTTGCGGTTGACGGACAAACCATTCATTTCATAAGAATGCCACACAACACTTAAAAGTTTAGTTAAGCTTATAAATTCCATACTTCATGCCATATGCATATACCGTTTACTGCTATGGTATACTATACATCAATGCATCGTGATGTCAGAGATGAATTAGGTATGGCTTACGTTACTTTAAGGCATCTCTCCATTTGGAATAATATCTACTTATCAACCCATATAACCATATCTGACAGGAACGACGCTATGACACTGATCCAAACTCCCTTGTTTCCTGCCATATAAGTTATTTTGACTATTTGTTTGAACGGAATTGCAGGATCAGATTATGAATAAGCATTATTGCATAATATGACCTTACTTCACTGGATGAGTCTAGCCTGCTCCCTCATCATTGAGAGTCGAGCATGAGCTGCATCCGTGTGGATACGATTGAACATTATACCTTAATATTACTCAAATCTTAACTTAAGAATTTTGTCTCTTTGAAGCTGTTTAAATCCATACATTCAGAAAAATGGTAGTTAAATCAATGTTTTACAGCTCAACAAAAGATCTTTAATGAGGATACAAATGCAATAATGTCATAATTGAGCCCAAGCGGGGAATATAAAAAAATTCATCAATTAATAAACAAAACTGAGTCTTTCTGAACCGAACTAAGCTAATCATATTATTGAAATTAATTTCATACCCACTGCAGGAGCATCGTAGGCATCTCCAAGGAGTATTTCAGGTGCCGAGTAGGCCAGACTGCCACAGCTCGTCTTGAGGCTCTGCCAGGGTTAAATTATTGGAGAACCCAAAGTCTGTGAGTTTGACCATCTCCAATTTCTCGAAGAAGACGGCGTTTTCCGGCTTGAGATCCCGGTGCACAACGTGAAGCTTGTGGCAGTACTGAATGGCGTTCACCATTTGGCTGAAAAAAAAAGAAGGGAAATAAAGATGAAAGAAGTCTTCGAATTTGAAAGTAGTAGAGTACACCCATTACAACTTATATTAGCTCAACTCATCTCTTGAAGTTGTATTTAAATTTTTAGTATGATTTTAATATATGCTTTTCTAGCAGTCATCAGTACATTTATCTCGATATTTTACATATATAAACGGAGAATTGATAATCTACGATAATTAAAATACACAACCACCAAAACCTTGAATTTAATTAATCAATAAACTTTAAAAAAAGAAAACGATGCTCTTGAATTTAATTAATTACTAAACTGAAAAAAACGAGTATGAAAATAAGTTAAAAAAAATAAAGGCAATTTTTTTTGTCAACTTGAGATTTCTAAATATATTTTTGATATGTTATAGTATAGATATTACAAAGTCACTTATCGATTATAATCGATCGGGGTGCGTGTGTGGAGTGATAATAAATTATGAAAACAAGGATTTGGCAAAAACAAGTCATGAACAATATGACTAATTTATTAGGCATTAATTAAATATTCCATCATAATTATGAAGGACAGACATAAAATATAAAGAAAGATTTCATATTAAGTCCAACCTGTCTATAACGGCCACTCAAGAGAACCCAAAAAAGCGACCGCTAGTCACAGATTGATCCCATAGAATATAGCTTTTCTGCGGGGTAAATTAGACGGCCGCTATCGGCAAGTGAATTATATAGACAAGTGGCTGTTTTACACAGAGGTTTTACTATATTTTCGGGTACGGTTACTTTGATCTCCTACCTGAGCTAGAAACAAAGAGAAACCACACTTCAACACGGCCATCGTGCTAACATTCCTCACAAACCTCTCTATTATTGTACTTATTATAGAAGAAGAAGGAAAAAAAGTATTCATTATCCAGAGTGTTGAACATATTCATGAGCCGAGTCAGTGCTAGGAGCGACCACATTGATGAAGGAACTCCCAAACGTCTCGCCTCCTCCTCCGATCATTGAGGAGGAGGATGAGACGAGACGGGGCAAATATAATGACTGGAATCATGCCACCCGTCCACTCCCATTCGAGAAATTTGATCCAAGCAATGATGAATCAATGTAAACAATAACAATAATAAGAACAAGGCAGGAGCACTCTGGATGACGAATACTTTTTTTCCTTCTTCTTCTATAATAAGTACAATAATAGAGAGGTTTGTGAGGAATGTTAGCACGATGGCCGTGTTGAAGTGTGGTTTCTCTTTGTTTCTAGCTCAGGTAGGAGATCAAAGTAACCGTACCCATATTTTCTATTTTTTTAAAGTATCGCAATTACTTCACTGGAGTGTCTCATAAAATTGGAATCCATTATGTATAAGGGGGGGGGGGGGGCAAAATAAAAATAGCCTAGGGGTCCATTGCTAAGGATAAGAAAAAGTTTTAACCGTGATTGGTTGAAAGAAAATGAAAGGGAATAATCTTAAAGGACATGGCATTATGCTACATAGTATCCCTTTAAGCTGCTATTGAAGAGTGAACATTAATTCAGAGAGAAAATTAAGCGCTAAAAATATTAATTGTCTCTTCTTCATGGGCTACATCCAATGACGTCATAGCAGAATCCTTAGAAAGGACTCCTCCTATTTCACCTATTAATATTAATTGAATGAGGAAGCTCCTCATAGTCAAGGAAAAATAATGTTTATATCATATTTCATCATATTTGTTGATAACTATCGTACGTAGAAAAATAAAGAAAAGAAAACCGTGCTATCAAATCAAACATAATGTTTATTATTACCTCCGCCGAAGGAGGTATTGTTTTCACTGGCGTTGGTTTGTTGGTTTGTCAGCAGGATAACTCAAAAAGTACCTAACGGATTCGAATGAAACTTTGTGGAGTAGTTAGAAGTGCCAAAAGGAACAAGTGATTAAATTTTGGCATCTCTGAGTGCAGAATTAAGATGCAAAATGAGCTAAATACTAATAAATATTTCAAGTAGCCTACTCTGCCAATAGATGTCGCTGTGCTGTGAAATCGGGTGCCGGGAGCGTCTTCCTCTCGGAATTTCCGTCGAGGGGAACCCTCCCCCGTCCCTCTACGCCGCCCCAGTCGTGAAAAATCCGCCTCGGAAGGCTCATAAGGACCCCATAACGGCGGAGGTTTGCACTCTCTGAGTGTATATATGCCTCTAGTTGAGTTTGCGAGAACAACGTTTATGTGATCCCTATCCATGACTATTTTAATCCACCGCCCCTCTAAATGTTTCATTTTGCAAAAAAATACAGCATATAGAAAATAGAATTAGCAAAATATTTTGAAACCCGATTATATTTAAATTATAATATTAATTGTTCTTTATATGCTTATATCATATTGAAAGAAAATAATGAATCGGTAGGGAATGCTTCAAAGATATGTGAAAAAATTAAAAGAATATTATTATCATCAAAAAGTTAATAGAAAATACTTAATCATGCGAGTTTTAATTATAAAAATATGTTTATATTAGACATATGATTTATAAAAAATATATTTGGCCACAAAAAAAGTATTTTTTAAACCGGATTTTAAGGAAGTTGCTGATTCATTGAATAATTTGATCTATCACAGCTTAGCCCTTTTGTCTACTAAAGATAAACAAATATATGAACACTATAAGAATAAAATAATATAGAAAAATATGATTAGAGAGATACATTCATTGCAATTTAATTATTTTGTGACCATTTTTGTTCTTAAATTTCATTTGTTCGTTTCAAATAACTTTAAAAATATAATTCTTCTTCTGCAACATTAAATCTAAACTAAAACTTTTTATGAATTACGTAACTGCTCATAGTGTATATAAATACATGTATATTTGATCTCATAAAAATGGATGAAGACATGATTTGAAATGCTTCCTTCCTTCATTCAACTATATCCTTTATTGATTATATATCTGTTTTTCATATTTCTTTTTATGAACATGCTCATTTAGATCTCCCTACGGAAAGAGGATTATTTCCTCGTTCGGAAAGCTCATGAGCCGTTTTAAATCGTTTGAAATATTCAAACGATCTCCTACAACGGATCCAATCTTCTCTGAGCTATCAAACTCAGATGCTACAATGCTTATTTATATCCAATCGAATGCAATTCTATCGAACCATGTAGGCAAAAAAAAACTCAGAAAAAATCGTAGTGGATACTCAAAAAGCCATTTTTGATTTTAAAAAGTTTTAAGAGATTTAAATTAACAATTTATTAATATTTATATCTTTATATATAACTTGACCTCTAGTTAATTTATTTATAGAGTCAAAATGTAATCTATTAACAATTATTATAAATAAAAGTGACCTAAAAGGATCTATGAATTTGCGTTTCGTATAGGTCTTTCTTCAATTCATTAAGATTCATCTATATATTTAAAGTCTATTAGTGAACTTCCTTGTTTTTAGTCAATCATAAGCTAAAATGCTTATTTATAGACTTTTAAATATCATTAAAAACTTAAGAGGGTCGCCAGACTGGAGATTTTGCTATAGGGGGTCGCCAAAAAAAAAAAGGTTGGGAACCCCTGATCAAACCCAAACTTGTATATATATTTTTCCTGACCCGTAATAAAATTATCATTATATTAGTAGTTTTCCATACAGAAAAGACAAACACGCCAGTCACAATGAAAAAAAACTTTTAATATTTTAATAATAAAAACAATTTCAGATCAAATATATTTAAAAAAGTGTCGCGATGACCAGACTCACTTATTTTGGAATAACGGAGTCCGAGTTCGATATTAAGAATCGCAAAATATTATTTTAAATCTTAGATGTATGAGTAACTGGATCCCTACTTTCTTCCGTAATGGATGCATTAAATTTTAAATTATAATCATATTAATGTGTAATAAATCAAGACAAATACGAGATCAAAGCTATATAATACAAATTATATTATAAAACAACATTTTATGAATGCATCTTATTTTACAGAGATATATTTTTTAATCATCTTTACAATATAAAACACATTTAATATATATAAACACGAATCAACCATTTTCTACATTAAATTGAAGTTAATATCGTCTTTGTCATTAGAAAATAACTGAATCGCAATATCATTTATTAACATTAAATTTATGCAAGGAACAAAACAAAACGCAAAATTTTAACTGCAACTGCAGTAAGGGTAATTTGGTGTCTGGTCAGTGGTGTCAAATTTTCTTTTTTTAAAGCACAACAACAAGCTTCTGGGTCGCTTGGCTTATGGGAATGTGTAAAGAATTGATCTTACATTCCTCAGAGCACTTTGGTTGAGACATTTGTGACCACCATGGCTCCTTAAAAAGTTTCTTGCTATATCCAGAAGAAGCCAAAATAATAAATCATCATCTATATTATCACTGATCAAACATCCATATACAATTGTGACATGCGAGTATAAAATGTTTACCAAACTATGCTAATTAGTTTCTAGGAAGTATATAGGGACTAATCTTGTAAATATATTTTTGTTTGCTCGTATACTGTCATATGTGCTCCTTAACGAAATGAAAAAAGCTGACGAAATTAATACTGTTCCCAGTCCTCGTATCCATAGGCGTAGGAGACATGGGGCAAGGGGGGCAACTGCCCCCCCCCCCCCACAAAAAAAATATGGGGAGTTCTCAAATTCGGGCAAATTGGTTGAGGTATTCCGGCATTTAAGTTGAAGAAAAAATATGAAATTATGAAAACAACCGGATTTTGAATTATAACCAAATAAATATGTTGTAATGAGTAGTGTGTAATTACAATAAAGAAATATTAATCTAAATAGCTTTCTTCATTCGATTATTTTTCACCGATTTAACAGTTCTTGTTAAAATTGGGCAAATTGAATGCTGCCCCCCCCCCCCCCCACCAAACATCTCCCCTACGCCTATGTTCGTATCCGATTCCTAAGGTTTTAACTCTCGAGCCCTCCTATCCGAGTCCTAATATTTAAGTTATCGAGTACACGAATCCGAGTCCATCAAAATGAGCAAATCCATGATTCCGAGTCCACAGCCCAGATGAATATCCCGTAGTCAGACTTAATCTCAACTTATTTCAACAATAGTTGTATACCTAAATACTAATAAATTGTTTATTTTGTAATAAGAATGAATTCATTAAAGGTCCTTCAATTGTGTGTAAATTTTTGTCACTTGGGGTAAAATTTAAAAAAAAGTGCTTTACTATTCTATGGAGAGTTCTTGGGAGAGTAGTTTATAAGTTCTTCTCATAATATTTCATCCCCTTGTTTATATCCAGAAAAAAATACTTCATCAAAACTACATTGAAATGTTTGGAAAAATTGAACGCTGAACGCAAAACTCTTTTTTGCGTTCAACGTTCAAAAAAAGTTGCGTTCCGTTCATTGAACGTGCGTTCAGCTGATATATATATATCTAGTAAGAGCGGACTCCATATAGTCCGTGTCTCCATAAAGTCCATTTGGGGACTTTATGGAGAAAGTGATTTGATTGGCTGTCTCTATATAGTCCACTGTCTCCATAAAGTCCGGGAACCAGTAAGAGCCTACCTCATTTTATAATTTCCAGTAATCTATGATAATTCCTAATAGTACATATGTATTCACATAGAAGTAATTAGTTTAAAAAATATGTTAAAAGTGATATTGGACAATTAATTAAACTCGCATATTTGGCCGCCTACGGCGCCCATATGTTCGCCCTTCGGATATGGGTAGGTTTTGGAGCTAGTTTGTGAGTGAAACAGACCTAAAGGAGAGAAACAATAATTTTCTGTTTTGTACAAAGAATATGTTTTAAGTCGCATGAGATGCTTTTTCTCTTTTCCTCTCTTTACCTTGAAAAGTATGTAGTAGAATCAGACAAGGTCTGATTTTTTTTTCAACAGTTCAAATTTAAAATATGTACAGGAAAGTAAATACATATAAACCTAACAATTTTTTTCCATTTCTGGTCCCTCACTTTGCAAATAGTTTTATTAGGTTCGTCTTGGCCCAAGGATTCCATAGGTACCTTCAAAGTTCAAATCTGACCATAAATGTGGGAGGAGATAGCGTGCGGACATACAGAGATTGGTGAATTATTATATAGATAGATGAAGAAAATTTTGATGTCCCCTCGTGCAATCCCCCGGAATATATTTTTATGAAGTCTTATATTTTTATTGAATAGGATGAATGATTCGGTCAAAAGTAATCTGTATTTTAGATGTACGAGAAAACCATTCATTTAATTAATATATAAAAAGTCCTTCCAAGAACCGTTTTTATGGTAAACATGTGGCTGGTGGAATAACCTTACTGCAAGCATTTTTTTCCTTGTGAGATATATCTAATTAATATAATTCTTAAATATAATTTTGTACTTTTTAGAAAAGACGGTATATAATTTGCCAAAGAGCAAATTCGGTTATTATAGTTTTTCTAATATTTAATGTGATGTTTACCTTTAAAAGTTAAAGTTGCTATGGGAATACTATGTAATTTTGTTTTAAAAACAAATTTATATTTGTAAAAGTGTAAAATAATGCCTTAAAACCGTTTTCAATGACAAAATATCCCTGTTTTCAATAGCCTATCGAGAGCATTTTATAGAGCAAGAATCTCTCCGCTATATATGTTTTTAAAAACATTACGTTGTAGCGGATTGACCTGCTCACTATCTGCAGGTCAATCCGCTTCAATGGCGTATTTGTTGAAAGGATTAAATTTAATATACTTAAGAGGAAATTATTCCAATGCATTGTTTAATTTCATAGGACTATTGACATTAAAATACAGTTTTAATTCATATACATTTAAATTATTTTAATATTTGTGTTCCTTGATTCTAAGGCCTTGTTCATATATATATATTCAGACGTGATTGCTGACATGAAACCACCTTTTGAGAGCCCGAAACTAATTCAACCCCAAACTATTTATTAACTTGAGAATCTCAATCACATAATTAATATATGATTAATTTCCCCTGAAAGTTATATTAATTATACAATAGTGAAAAATAGGCCTCTTATTTAATATAATTTAAACTATGTTCCACATCACCTCAGGTTATATGGACACTAGGATGAAAAACATGTACATGCCCATGTTTCAATTTAACCAATGTATTCGTTAAGCAAGTGCCTCAAAATAATACTATTGTTGAACATTTTTTAAATATATAGTATTCTTCAAAATACCACTTCCAATCCATTAGCAATTTCTTTGGAAAGGGTCACAAAATTATTTATTCTTTTAAATTTCATAACTCTATGAACTCATTGAATGATCTTTATTCATACTGTAACGCATTGTTTTAACCGTAGGAGTGTGTTTGTTGATTTTATTTAACGCATTGTGAATTGTCTCTGTGACTTGAAACTACATTTTTGAATGTTAATGTCAATGAAGTCTTTAAAAATGTGATTTATTCCTTTTTTTTAATGGAAATCCGTATGGATATGATTTTCATTCGATGATGCATATGTTTCTTAGTCTATTTTTCCTATCTAAATTATTTGTGATCAGGTTGTCAGCTGATATCATTCTCATGAAATCGTGTTATTCGTTCTCATTCGTATCTTAGTTCAAGTAGGATTTGTACTTTTATAAGTGGAAATTAATTTAGCTGAGTTTGTTTGTGTTGGACTCTGTTTTTTTTTCGTTTGACATAGTCCATTGGAGTGTCTGCGTGGGTTTGTCTGTCTGTCTGTCTCATGGTCTCTTTCTCCTACGGAAGTATTTTTGGGCGAGTGCTTCGCTGAGTCCCTGTTCGTGCTTCATGATGTAGTCATAGAGGTCCCCGCCGTCCGCCAGCTCCAGAATGAGATAGAGCTTGGAGGCCGTGTCGATGACTTCATAGAGTCTGACGACATTTGGGTGCTGGACGAGTTTCATGAGTCGGACCTCCTGAAGGCTCTGCACACGGTTCGAGGAATCAAACTGGCCTTGTTGATCACTTTGACGGCCACGCGCTCACCCGTAAACACGTGTCGGGCGCACTTGACCACGGCGAAGTGACCCTCGCCAATGGTGTCTTCCAAGTCGTAGAGGCCCGCTATCTCCTTCCCTGAACGACACCGATGCGAGTGCACTTGCGAACCTTGGAAGTGGAGGCAAGCATCTTGGAAGGAAGGAGGCTGGATTCAAACGGAATCACCAACAAGCATCACTTAGGAAAATAATTCGCCTGACTGAGGACTCAAACTCATCCAAGAAATCAAAGCGTTTTCTCCGAGAACATGGATTCAAGAAGAATAATATTTGTGAAGAAGAAACAAATGAAATGAATTCCTTCTCTTGCTCTCTCTTCTTCTTTTACTCCGTCCCTTCCTCCTACCCTCACTCACTCACTCACTCACTCTCGTCCTCTTCTTCTTCTCTCACTCTCTCTCGTTCTCTTTTTTAAAACTCCTGTCTTTCACGCGCATTCAGCTCCTGATGAAAGCGACATCTACACACATGCCCATTCAACACGATCCATGGAGAAAGCACGTAGGCCACCATGACGTCAGTGGCTTCAATAGTATTAAATGAATCTGTTTGATCAACTATGTCGCATGTTGGCCTATAAAAGATGCATTGTACCAATACAATGATTGAATAAGCACATATTTATAAATGGAAGTACGGAGTTATTTGGAGTTGATTGTCTTTAAAGTTCAGTTGATTCAGAGAGTAGTAAGGGGTCAGGAGATAAGTACCGCAAACAAGAGCACAAAATAAGATGATAAATCAATGGGGATCATAGACAAAAAGTCTTCCATTAGTCGTGGAAACATTTCACTACATAAATAATCCCACCAATGTATATAACTTTTTTATTTTCTACATGATTTTTAATAGAACATATCAGATAATATAACAAAAGGGACTTTAACGTCTCATGAGTATCTGATTGTTCAGGTATAATCTCTTTTAGTCATAAAGTTGTCATTTTCTATTGTAAATCACATAAAAAAATAGTATTAACATTAGACAATTTATTTTTCCCTAAAAATTCCTCGAAATAAATCAAAGTTTTGTGATTGACATTTAAGATCGATATTTTCAAATCGTAGTAAAATAATTACGTTTCTACATCTCTATGGCTTTATTGTGATGAAAGCATTACAAACCAGAGTATCACTTAAAACACGGCTATTGAATAATTCAAGTCGTTTTCTTCATCACGTACCCACACTAGTGTCCATGGGCGGGCATCGCCCGCCCGCGGGTCGGGCCGGGCTATGCGGGCGGGCGGGTTTTCATTTTTACATATTTAATTAAATGTCTTTCAAAACAAAACAGTCTTCACTTTTTTTTCCTCGGACCTCTTTCTAAAAAAAAACGTCATCACTTTTTTTCCCCCGGAGCTCTTTCTAAAAAAAAAACGTCCTCACTTTTTCTCAGATCTGTTGAATTGAATTTCTTTCTTCTATTAATATATTTTCCCAATGGTCGGGCGGGCGCAAGTCGGGCGCATATCAAACTAATCGGGCTCGGGCTCGGGCTCAATTATTAGTCTTTCGGGCGGGCTCGGGCTTGAAAATCGCGCCCGATGGACAACACTAACCCCACTAAAAAACTACTTTCTCTTGTCAAATAAAATAAAAGGGGTGACACCTACATATTGATATAAACACATAGAGCGCTTATTGAATTCAGAGAAATACGTCATTACGCCCAATATAAACAAATCTTTCTATCTTTATGATTAACTTACGATAACGTAGTACCAATGAATACTAAAACAATAAGGAAAAGAAGGCTCGTGAGGAAAATACGATGAGGGATCTAAAAAGGAAAAAGGAGAATACGCGTACTTCTCCCCTTTCCTTATTAATTTCGTAACAAATTAGGATTTTGAGAACGAAATATATATTTTTTACTATTTACAAATTTTATGGACATATATTAAATAAACATAGATACATTTAAGACATTCTGCAAAATTATAATAACATACATACATTTTGTTTATTCTCCTTTAAGTTTTTTCAATCTCTTAGAATTATTTGTCATATTTTGACTGCTTGTTTTTCTTTTGTTTTTGTGAATTTGATCATTGATTTCCGAAACATAATTTTTGGGCATACAATTAAAGATTTTAGCAGCGATTTGTGGAATAAATTTTTCAAAGGAATGGTCTTTTTCGCATTCTGCTAAAATAATTTCCAAAGCGTAAGTATCATTTTCCAAAAGTTTAATAAACGAAAGAACAAAAATATTTTTTGAAGAAGGGGAAGAAATCAACTCTTTGAAGATACTTTTTGAATTTTGAATTTCTGAAAAAAATGCATATACAAAGGAACACGTTAAAAAAAGAACATCAGAAGGACGAGTCAGCCCACCTCGATTAATTTGATCTAAAAGTTTACTTTCATCATCAATATTTTCTAAGGAGAATAATTTTACATCAAAATTTTATTTAAAGCTGTCAATAAATTGTGGCAAGAATGACAGGCTATAGTTTTACATAAGGAATGCGCGATATAACCAGAACAAAAGTAAACTATAGATACGTCATTAATATATTTAAATGAATCTTTAAAAGTAAAATGTTTTAAATTGGAAAATATATTTAAAGAAGAAGACTTAATCTTTCATTTGTTGAATTTATATCCTCAGAAAAATGATATTCCAGATCTTTCAGTGAAATTTTTCCTAAATTTATGATATTCTTCATTCGAAGGCATTTTCTGAATCCAAATATTGGCGCACGCTTAATTCAATGTTCGTCCCACATCTTACTGTCTTACTCCTTCACTTTCGTCGTCAAATCGGCCAGAAAAATGCTAAGAGAATTAATAAGCTTTTAGAGGAAGCCTAGAGAGCCTTCCGTGACGAGGGAAGCATTGAACTACTTACCATAAGAACAAGTCAGTCCCGACAAGAGACGATGGAGTTCCTCTCGCCCAGGAATCCTGTCGAATAAGTGACTCCGGACACAGGGGGGGAACTCCGTATCAAGGTTCCTCCTCTAGAGTTAAATAACTCAAGCTGTTTAATGTAACGCAATAATAATAATAACAGCTTTGTTATGAAAAAGGGAGAGGTTTGTGAGGTTTAATACTATAATAAAAGAGAGGCCAGAGAGATGTCTCTATGTTTTCAGTTTTTTTCAGGCTTGTGAACGGAACGCAAAATTGAACGGCGTTCAGCTGAACGCACGTTCAATGAACGGAACGCTGAACGGAACGCAACTTTTTTTTGAACGCTGAACGTTGAACGCAAAAAAAAAGAGTTTTGCGTTCAGCGTTCAATTTTTTCCAAACATTTCTTGTACTTTTTTCGGAAAAATGTAATCACTACGCATTACTTTTTTCTGAAATTCTTAAAAAAAAAAAGTCATCACTACGCATTACTTTTTTCGTCAATTCTTTTCCCAAAAAAAAGTCATTTTACTACGTAGTACTTTTTTCGGAAATATTTTCAGAAAAAAAAAATACGTCATCACTACGCTGTACTTTTTTCGTAAATTCTTTTAAAAAAAAAAACGTCAACCTACGCATACTTTTTTGGGAAATTCTTTTCTAAAAAAAAAAAAAAAACGTCATCACTACTCAGTACTTTTTTCGGAAATTCTTTTAAAAAAAAAAACGTCATCACTACGCAGTACTTTTTTCGGAAATTCTTTTCTAAAAAAAAAAACGTCATCACTACGCAGTACTTTTTTAAATATTGAACGCTAACGGAACGCTGAACGCAAAAAATTGAACGGAACGCTGAACGGAACGCTAATTTTTTTTGAACGCTGAACGCAAAAAAAGCTGAACGCTCACAAGCCTGGTTTTTTCTCTTTCTATGTCAAGTCGGTATTAAAATCATCCACAGCCACAATGTGTCACTCAAAGGGGTCCCAAAAGATAAAATAACTTTACCTGATAAAGTTCTGAAATTAAATTAATAAAACTTAAAATACTAATTGTCTTTTGTTCATTTTGTTACGTCATATCTATCGATAAATGGATCATCACTTTGACTATCGGACGTAGAAAAGGAAAGAACATGTGTTATCAAACGAAAAAAAGTTTTTTGTGAGTTTGCGAGAAGAAACTTTAAGATATCCCTAAACACACCCCATTCTCTTTAGAAATGCTTTTTACCCAGTACCACATGTTTTGAATTTAAACCAGTGACGGCACACTTTATATTTCATTCCATTATTGTCCCTCATCACTTGATCTAAGTGCAGAACTTGCTTCATCCCTCTACCTTCTTCTAGTTTCATATAGGTAATATGTATATATTTTTTATCTCTATTCTAATTCCTAAGGCCTACGCATCATAGCCCCTGATAATAATGAGGCATTTAAATAGATATATACAGGCTTGCACGCGTTCCACTTTTTTACCGTTCCGTTCATCGTTCCGTTAAATTCTTTCCGTTCCGCGGAACGCCGTTCAATTTTGCGTTCCGTTCAAAAATTAGATTTCAAAAAATTTGCCATAAGAAGGCTCTTTATTTTTTACTGCATCCTCGTATGCAGAGTTGGTCGAATATTACTTTGAAAGTAGTAAGTAATATACTACTTTTTACTGCGTAGTAATATCTTTTTTCAATATTAGTTATTACTTCACAAAAGTAATATACTACTTTGAGTAATATACTACTTTTTTGAGCATTCCGAAACAATAAGTAAAGGCAATTCAAACAGGATTTGTAAAAATCCTCACCAAACCTAGTTTGCATTTTTATAATAATCCTATATATGATATTATAATATTATAAAGTGAGCACATGGCTCAAACATGATAAAGTGGGTGAATTCAAAGACTAAAAAAATGACTTCTTACATTATGAGAGGCATAGGTTTAATTATCCAACCCAAGCCCTCGGGTCCCGCCTGCTGATATAGGCTTTGATTTAGGGTTGAAACCCACCGCCAACTCTGGCAAGGTATAAGAGGAGTCCTTACTTTCAATCTCATACACCCCAAGCCCTCGGGTCCCGCCTGCTGATATAGGCTTTTATTTAGGGTTGAAACCCACCGCCAACTCTGGCAAGGTATAAGAGGAGTCCTTACTTTCAATCTCATACACCCCAAGCCCTCGGGTCCCGCCTGCTGATATAGGCTTTTATTTAGGGTTGAAACCCACCGCCAACTCTGGCTAGGTATAAAAGGAGTCCTTACTTTCAATCTCATACACCCCAAGCCCTCGGGTCCCGCCTGCCGTTATGGGCTTTTATTTAGGGTTGAAACCCACCGCCAACTCTGGTTAGGTATAAAAGGAGTCCTTACTTTCAATCTCATACACCCCAAGCCCTCGGGTCCCGCCTGTTGACATAGGCTTTTATTTAGGGTTGAAACCCACCGCCAACTCTGGTTAGGTATAAAAGGAGTCCTTATTTTCAATATCATACACCCCAAGCCCTCGGGTCCCGCCTGTTGATATAGGCTTTTATTTAGGGTTAAAACCCACCGCCAAACCCTATTAAGGACCCTATTTTTTATTCAAATTCAGCCCAAGTCCTCGTGTCCACCTGTCGACTTAGTCTATTTTTGGGTGTCGAAACCTACCGCCAACCTTTATTAGGAATGAGAGGGACCCTATTAATATTTGCAAATTTTTACCTAAGCCTGACTGGGGATAAAATATCCGTATTTATCACTCTCATTAATCCAAACCCCTCAGTCCTCGCCTTCTAAGGCAGGGGATTCCTTTAGGACCAAACCCAACGCAAACCCCTTTTGTGTATATGAGGTACCAAACAAAAAAGAAAGTAGGTCTTAAGCCTGCAGGCCCGCCCACCGATTTAGGCTATTCTTTTGGGTGCAAACTCTATTGCCAACCTAGTAAGGCATAAGTGGGACCCTAATTTTAAGTATCATATACCCAAATCTGTCTGGTCCTGCATTTCATATTATCTCACACTATTTTAAGAAGTTTGTTTTCATTTCATACTGCCCATGTCTTAATCATGGGCAGACATAGAAAAGCAAGGGATATTTTGGGCGTGTGAAAGGGAGAATGTGTGAATGGTGCATTTGAGTTCAACCTCTTGTTATCACTATTCTCTTTCCTCTTTTGAGTTCCTACAGGTATACAGAACAGAAGCAAAAACAGAGATTCAAATAAAAAATAAATACCTCCCGTTCCGGCCAACTTGGCCTGCTTCATAAATGAAATAAATATTCCTCAAGAGAGGAAAGAAAATAGTGATAACAAGAGCCTGGACTCAATTGCACCATTCACACATTCTCCCTTTCACACGCCCAAAATATCCCTTGCTTTTCTATGTCTGCTCATGGGGAAAAAATATTGGTAGTTCTCACAAGTCCTATGTCTTTACTGGGGGAGAAGATCAACATATTTTTTTTAAATATTAAAAAATGTTGACATACAGAGAGAGGGGGGAGGGTTTGGGATGTGTTGGGCTTGACTGTATGTGCCAAATCTGTATAACCAAAATCTGAAGGGCCTTTTTGAGTCTTATGGCATACTTGTTCTGAGGTTTTTATGTTTATATATTGCCTGTTTAGTCGATCATATTATATCCCGAGAGGGGATGGTCATTTTTGGTCTACCTCATTGATAAGATCCTAGGTTCGATAGACTAATTTTAATGCTATAATGCTTATTTATATCCTATCGGATACAATTCTATCGAACCATATAGGCAAAAAAAAAAAAAGTAAGGACTCCTTTTATACCTAACGAGAGTTGGCGGTGGGTTTCAACCCTAAATAAAAGCCCATAACGGCAGGCGGGACCCGAGGGCTTGGGGTGTTGAGATTGAAAGTAAGGACTCCTTTTATACCTAACGAGAGTTGGCGGTGTGTTTCAACCCTAAATAAAAGCCCATAACGGCAGGCGGGACCCGAGGGCTTGGGGTGTATGAGATTGAAAGTAAGGACTCCTTTTATACCTAACGAGAGTTGGCGGTGGGTTTAACCCTAAATAAAAGCCCATAACCGCAGGCGGGACCCGAGGGCTTGGGGTGTATGAGATTGAAAGTAAGGACTCCTTTTATACCTAGCCAGAGTTGGCGGTGGGTTTCAACCCTAAATAAAAGCCCATAACGGCAGGCGGGACCCGAGGGCTTGGGGTGTATGCGATTGAAAGTAAGGACTCCTTTTATACCTAGCCAGAGTTGGCGGTGGGTTTCAACCCTAAATAAAGCCTATATCAGCAGGCGGGACCCGAGGGCTTGGGGTGTATGAGATTGAAAGTAAGGACTCCTCTTATACCTTCCCAGAGTTGGCGGTGGGTTTCAACCCTAAATAAAAGCCTATATCAGCAGGCGGGACCCGAGGGCTTGGGGTGTATAATATTGTAAATTAGGGTTCCTCTCATTCCTAATTGGGATTGGCGGTGGGTTTCAATCCTAAAAGCCCCAATCGACATGCGGGCACGAGGGCTTTGAGGAACTTATTTTCTTTACGATAAAATCCTCCATAAATAACGAAAAGGTTGTTCTGTGTGTTTGGGTCTAATGGAATCCCGTGTCTTAAATATCAATATTGACGTGCATTTTTAATTTTATTAATAAGCAGTATTATGTCCATTGGGTGACGTCACATACATTCACAGATCATAAATTTTCATCAAAAATGCCTGTCGAATATTTTTTCACGAAAGTAATATGTAACTAGGATATTACATATTAGTTATTACTTGAAAGTAATATCTAATATGTTTGTTCTTTCTAGTTATTGCGCAGTAATATCACAAAGTAATATATTACTCGCACGCGCGTTAGGGAACAACACTGCTATATGTATCGGGAATAAATTTTAAACCAGGCCCTAATAGTTTCGGCTTGAAGTTAGTTACCGCAATTAAAGTTTGAAAAGCTTTACAAACTTCGACGATATATTTAAGATATAAAATAATTGAACCAGAGGCTCGGCCCGAAAAATTAGCATATTTTTTTACCCCGACCCAAAAATGTTACAAAATGAAAAGTCAAACATGTAAAAATCCCACCCACGTATGGTCCACCGAATTTCTCGGTCTATGCTACTCATAATTATTACTTAATCTGAGAATAATTACGAAAAGTTTATTTATTTACAATCTTAAGAATAACATTAGTTTATAAATTACTCTATTTATTTGCTGCTAGAAGGAGCTGTTTTTCGAAATTTTCATCTCCTATCTTTTGCCTTGTCCTTCACAATAAAAGTTTAGATTTGGAGAACAGTCTCTCCGAACTGGCACTGCTTGGAAGTATAAGATTATATCGAATGAAAATCTTTTTAATCCTTTTATAAGCAATAATTGATTCCATTGCCTCAGACTCATCGGTTAAGAAGCAGCTTAGCTGAGTCAGTCTTCTTCGGCCTCTTGGCAAAGAAATTGCCTTTTTCTTCCGCTGCTGGATCACTAGTAGGGCACCCATGTCTACATATTTGGGTGACACACGAAAAGGGTCTCCTCCGGTCCTGTGTCATGACTTTCTTTGTACTACAAGTTGTAGCCTAGCGCTAAGATTCTTTTCAAAGTGAAAGATAAACTTTGACGACAACCGTCATATAGAAGTTTACACAAGAAGTTTAAATGGATTAAAACACTTTAGAAAAACATTTATATAAATGCATTCGTACGTAAGTTTATAGAGAAGAGCAACATAGAGCAAATCTAAACTTTTAAAGTATAATGATTAAACGAATTTCAGGTTGAAATTATAAATTGGTTTATGCACAATAAACGACATAAAACATGGACCATTACATTAATTAAATAATTAAATTTAGTGACCGACAACAAACCTGATAAAATGTAAAAATGTACATACTAAAATCGAGGTTGAGTGATTTCCTCTTGAATATTATTTGAACGGAACGCAAAAAGAAATATTTTAGCGTTCCGTTCAATTTCTTCCCTTCCGCAGAACGCCGTTCAATTTTACGTTCCATTCACAACCCTGGATATATACATTCTTAAAATTTATTTAATGGGAATAAATTTGTCTTTCTTACACAAAAAATATTTTAAGTGAAACATGAGTATTTTTGGTAGTATCTTTTATACTTTTAAAAGCTTTTTTTATTATCCCTCTTAATTGTGTGCACTTGTTTCATTTTTTTAAACGGTATTATATATTCCTTAATGTTGTAAAAACTTGAATGATACAGACTGTGTATTCTGGATAGGGAAGTCTTAGAAAGGGCTCAGTTGAGTGTGAGACTGAATAGGGCTTCCTCTGTTTATAGATTTACTGTAATATAGTCGTAGCGTAGCTAATTCTTATTCCCCATTATCCCCATCGACCTTTTTTTTTCTTCTTCCCCCCCCCTTTCTTGTTAGAGTCATCAACGCTTTGAAGTAAACCTGCGACAATAAAGGTTTAAGCGTGCGATTATAAGCAGTAATGACGTTAGAGCAGTGCGATAATAATACTCGCTTTAAAAAATACGGGATGAAGGCCTGCACGAAAATAATACCCACGAGTTGTAGGCTTCGACTTTATTACTGTTATAAGCATATAATATAGATTAAGATTGTACATTGAAGATGAGTATATTTAAACGGTGTTTCTCACATCTTAAGGTGGTAGAAATGATGACATTGGTTAAATAAAATCGATGATTGTACAAGAGTAACCCAAAATCATTAGTCGAACTAAAAATAAAACGTTTTTCATTTTTGGTTGATAAATAATCGCGTAACTTATGATTGTTGTTTACAAGATTTTATGAATTATGTTAGCGTGTCTAAACCAATAAACTATAACGTTTTTATAACGTTAGTTTTTGGTTCAAAGATAATGTTCGAACGTAACCAAAGAAGAACTTTATAATAGTGTTCCATTATGGTACATCAAAAATTAACATTTTTATACGTAACGAAAAGAAACGATGGTTTTGGGTTACTCTACTAACGGTGTTCTAATAACTAACAAAAAGGTATCGTTAAATCTCCTTTTTATAAGATAATTTTTTTATAAGATATGAGATTTATTGTTGTGATATACTCAGCTGTTACCATGCAGTCATAGATGATATATTATCATCTGGCCTACGAATGAAGAGCTATTCAGTTCCTTCATAAATATTGACATAAGAGGAGAAGCAGTAACAAACACATAATTCATCTCTGTAAATAAATGAATTAGTCTTAACAGTCAACTCAAGATCGAACCAAATAGCAAATATTACTTAAGAAAGTTCAATCCCATACAACGTCGTTTGTGCGATAGATGTAGATGCATCTTTCTTTTTGCGTGTACTGAAAGGGGAGGGCAATACCCTTTTAGCAGGACATTCAGCGTTTACATTGTATTTGAATCATAGAGATATAAGGATATAGAGAGCAGAGAAACATTGTTCAGTTGTATTCTGTGTGCCCAGTATAAACAAAGTTATTTGTACTACGTCATCGTAAGCTGATCATAGAGATAGATTCTATCTCTATGATCAGCTTACGATGACGTAGTACAAATTACTTTGTTTATATTGGACACACAGATACATCTGAAAGGAATAAGCTCTCTATATCCTTTTATCTCTATGACTTGAATACGAGAAATCAACAAAGTAGAAATGATATGTAGGGATAGAGCGACGTTTGTTCTCGCAAACTCACAAATAAACATGATTATTTGGTTATACTGCATTCTTTCTTTTTTCTCTACGTCCGGTAGTCAGAGTGATGATTCATTAATTAACAAATAAATATTATATTTCGTTTCAATATGAACATTTGTTTTATTTATTTAATAATAAGAGGACTCAATTCAAAGGATTCGTAAGTGACATGGATCGAGGCTCAGAGATATGAAGTATTTTTTTAAGGATACTACCCAGTGGTGGGCACTTCCGCTCATTATTCCCCTCGTCCGCTCTTCCGCTCTGAGCGGAGGAGCAATTGGTGAGCGGAATGCAAAGAGCGGATCATCTTTGTGAGAAATGAGCGGAATGTGGTGAGCGGTCCCTCTAAAATTAACTTCCGCTCATCTGCTCACATAAAAAGTTTCCGTTACTAAAAAGGATAAAAATATTTTTTTTTCACTACGCAGTACTTTTTTGGTAAATTATTTTCTAAAAAAACGTCATCACTACGCATTACTTTTTTTGAAATTCTTTTCAAAAAAAAAAACCGTCATCACTACGCAGTACTTTTTCGGTAAATTCTTTTCTAAAAAAAGTCATCTCTCCGCATTACTTTTTTGGGAAATTATTTTCTAAAAAATGACGCTTAGTACTTACTGAGCGGAAGAGCGGAATGAAGTGAGCGAACAGCAGTACTCAAAAAATGAGCGGGAGCGGATCAGTTGCCCAAAGTGAGCGGATGAGCGGTGAGCGGAACAGCAAAAAAGTGAGCGGTGCCCACCACTGATACTACCCTTCTCTCTGAATTGATGTTAACTCCTCAACAGCCCAAATGCATAGCTGGTATAGCATAGTGACAGCTGCTCTTTTTAATATTCTCTCACTTCCAATTATATTTCAAAAAACTTTTCTCTGTCTCTAAGTATATTAATATGCTTAAATATCATGGTTATGATGAGGAAACTAAGTTTAGTGCCCTCTTGAGATCTTAAAAGGACAACATAATCTTAAAGAAGGATGATATTTTACGACATCATGAAATATGGTATAGGGTAAAATGGGCAAAAGAAAGAAATGGTTTGCCGAATAAATCAATAATCAATGTTTATTACCTTAAAAAAGAGATTTACATATTTAGTAGCTACATAAATGTATAGCAGCTGGCCAAGGGATTGATGATTGGCAAGATTCTTATGCTGCCGCAGCTGTGGCAATTCCTCGATTCGATAATGAGTGCAAGGGGTCAAATGCCGCACACAGGGCTGTGCAGGTCGTCATAAATGACGCCGCCAGGAGCATCGTTGGATGTAAGAGGCGGGATCATATCCACATCGGGACCTCCTTGAGAGAGCAGCCTTCCCTCCCTCAACGAGGTGGCCGCCAAGGCGGTGGCCATGGAGACTTGGAAATGCTTTTACTCCAGCGACGGGGGCGGTGGTGCCAGGAACCCAAATGGTGATTTCGTCTTCCCCATCCCGAGGAGGCCCATGAGGTCCACAACTTCAGTGGCGTACCCACTTGGGAGGGAGACAGCTACTTTTGCATGTCACGCAATATCTGTGTGGAACTTGTCTAAGGCCTTGAGGTCGGCCACTACCCTTCACACAGCCAGGACCGCAGCTAGGGCCATTGGACGCAGCGTCCCCAAATAATCCATTCTGCAAGGGCATTTTTTATGAATATAATTTTATAATTTTATTGTTTCTTTATTTCTTTATATATTTTAGACTAGTTACAAATGTAACTAATATGCCCATGGCAAAATATACTCGATTACACACACACACCTTTGCTCTTTTATAAAAGTTAAATTTCCTGGCCAAATGATCCAGATGCCCATACATAAAAACCTCATATCATATATAACTGGCAACGACTCTGAGACTTGGTCCAATATGTTATGGGGGGGGGGGGGACGTATTTTATTTCAAGAGAGCGTATTTTATTTTTTATGCATATCCAAAATTAAACGAGATAATAGTAATTTTTATGTAAATATCGTAAAAAGGACTTTTTCAAAACTTTAATATTTTCTTAAATTTTGGATGTACTTAAAAACAAAAATTAATTTGGAATCTTTGCAATCATACTTACATCGTGTTCTAAATTGTTTAAAAATAGCATTTATATTGAAGACATGAGAGGCGATCGAATTGTAAAAAATACTACATAAGTTTACTACATTTGGATATACTTTCCATTACTCGATTTCGGTCAACTTTCACATAGTAATATCTATGCACTAAGATAAAATCCTAGGTGGAGCCCGACTCTCAAATCAGAAAAACGTGAAATAATACAAAGGCTGAGTGAAAGCTCATTGTGTAAAGGCGTGTTCAACTCTCCATGGTGAGGGCTCATATTCGACTCCCGAAAGGGGATTGTCAATTTTGGTTAACATAATAAATAAGATACTAAGTTCGATAGACTCATTTACACGGATGCAATTCTATCCAACTAAATAGACAAAAAAAAAATACACAACAACCGATAACTGCAGATCAATAAAAATATTATACACAGCTGTGTTGAAATAACATAATTTAACATTATAGAGCCAAATGACTGTGTAAACATTATAACAATAAATTGCTTTATTCCGTAAGAAACCACGATGACACATTCAAATCCTTTTAAAAACATTTAAATGCTAGTTTTAAAACATATGCCTTAACATATTTGTTGTCTTATGTTCTATAATTATAATTTCTTTTCAATATATATATATACATCTTAACTATAATTTTTATACTATTTAAGAACAAACTATAAAGAAAATATCTTTAATTTTTTCTCCAGTTTCTTCATTGAGCGCACTAAATTTTATTATACGGATAAGGTTCAATTGAATTCTATGAATTGCTTTACTGAGTCTCATTAGCAATTTGGGGGTTACCCCCCTCGAAGCCTCTAATAACCTGTAGAGTGAGCTATAGTTTTTTTTTGCAAAGGGTAAACTAATCTGCATGGCTTTCAACGCGTTTTTCTTTTTTCTCCTTTGCCTTATGGCTTAGCATTTGAAAATAGGCATTTAAATACTTTTATAGTGATAGCTTTATATATATATATATATATATATATATATATATATATATATACATATATATATATACAGCTTTAATGACAATGTGAAAGCTATTTTGTTCGTATATAAGAAAACTTACCTGGGACGTGGGGGAATTCAATTACTATTTCTCTTAAAAGTTTGTGTTACTTGATGCTGCTTCCCTCTGTTGAAAATATGAAGCTGGCAAGGACTTTGTTTGTCAAAGTAATTAAGTTTTTAGTTATTTGCGCATAAACATTTTTAGGTATATGCTCTCTGTTTTTTTATGATACGGTCAAACAACTGTTTTTTTGAATAATCAAAGGGGGGGCAAGTGTGGTCATATATCTTCAAATCCGTAAAAGACCTATTTCACTTGACTTCATAGTATTTTGAGGTCAAGATAAAGTTGAAGAAGAAAAAAATGAATAAGTATTTAGTCATGATACATAGAGCATGAATACAAAGCGTACGGTTGTAGGAAAATTGCCCGAATGGAAATTGCCCGAAGGAAAATTGCCCGAATGGAAAATTGCCCGAATGGAAAATTGCCTGAACGGAAAATTGCCCGAAAGGAAAATTGTCCGATTTTTTTAGTATTTTTTAAATCCCAAATGCCCAAAGCCTTATATTAGTCCCCTTAGAACTCTAGTTTATACTCAAAATGTTAGGGTTTTGGGGTACTGCTGGACCTCAAACGTGATAATTTCTACCTCGTATGCTAAAATAATTCATGTTAGCCCCTGAAAACCCAAATTTTGGGTACCGCCGGTTCTCAAAATGTGATGGTATCCAAGCCTTAATTTAAGATAAAAGTGAATTACTGAAACCGTTGCTTGAATAAGTCATGTTAGCCTAGACTTGTTCAAATTTAACACTTTTCTTTAAAAACATTCAAATAGATGATTTTCTGGTTCTACAAGGCTTAAATAATAGACAGGAAAAATATTTTTAAATTTGGGCCCCCGGAATGCCTGGCACATGGACCATTTAGGGCGGCACCTATGAAAATGTAGTTTTATGATGATATAGATATTGAAATGAGATTTGTAGAAAAAAATATTTAGCAAACGGGTATGACAGACAAAACATATTTATTAAAAAAAGCAATTTGTTTTTAAAAATTTCAAGCTTATTTAGTAACCGACTACATATGTACATAGATACGTATGTTGTAAGAGAGCTATGCATGTACGTCGTATTACAAATACTTTGACATTAGAAATGAAGGAAAAAATATTTTAATAATCTAAATTTTACCTATTATCTTAACATCATTATTAATTATATAAAATATGCAAAAATATATATGATACCAACCGTTATGTGCAGTCTAAATAACTTACTTTTTTACATATAAACAAAGGAAAACAAAATAAAAGCAACCCCAAAACTTAAGGTGAAGTGGAGCAAGAATGGAAGAAAATAAAGGCAAATACAACTGCAATTGAACAAAATCCTAGATAAGACCAGTCCTAGAGCTGATTATAGAGAAGTGGCAGAGTTGTGTCTTATATGTTTGGGACAAAACCTCCTCCAGACATCCATTGGACCAACCAAGCGCTGTTCACCAAGCATGTTGGATGGCGAGGAATATTTACTCTATGAAGATGTTCTCTGAAAAACTACAGTATTCCAACTACAATACTTCCAAGCTAAAGAGATTAAACAAATTCTTGGCCTTGTTCTACACTAGATACTGGATAACCTCTACGTCAACAGCTGATGCTCCACTAAACGATCTTCATCCTATCAAAAACATGCTTCAATATTTTCATCAAGACAGTCAAGTAGCAACTTCTGTTCTCAATAAGCTAAAGAATCACCGATGGTACCTCACCCAGAAAACAGTAGTAATTGTATTGTTTAGCTCACACTAAAGTATGACCAAGACCGCCAAAGAGAAGGTCGTAGTAAAGTTATCAAAAACAGAGAAGCCTGAGAGGTACAGAAAAGGAAAATCAGTGTTTCCCGACATTACTTAGACAACAACCTTCATAGACCTTATCCAACCTGAATTGCTCTGTTTATTTGATGCTTGGGACTAAATTGTGATTGGTTTACTACTCCTGCCGGTACTTGGGAACATTGCTCCTCTTACCTAGAAGTGTTGGAATTTTATAATCAGTAAAAGTGACGAATGATGTAGCTGAAAGAGGAGTAAAAATTATTAGTGACTTCACTACAAAGATTACAACGGATGAAGAGCAGGGAAATCATTTATTACAGGTTGTCGAATGCAACAGGCAAAAATTCAAAAATCTTAGGAAATCTACAATAAATCAATGACCAAGGTATATATGTATGTATAAAAATCAGACCATCTCAAATGAAAATTTGTTTTAATTGAAATTATGACTTTGCACTTATATGTTTTGAACTTTTGTAGAAATTATGATTTATTTTATTTCTTAAAAATAAAAAAGGAAAATACATCCAAGCATGTCGATGAAAGAAACCAGAAAAATTACTGCAGGGCATGATACCACAAAATATCTATATGAATTAGTTTCTTTGGGTTTCCTTTGTTTAAATGTTTGAAAAGTTATTTAGACTGCACATACAGTTGGTATCATATATATTTTAGCATATTTAATATAATTAATAATGGTTTAAAGAAAATAGGTAAAATTTAGATTATTAAAATATTTTTTTTCTTCCTTTCCAATGTCAAAATATTTGTAATACGACGTACATGCATAGCTCTCTTACAACATACGTATCAGCATATGTAGTTGGTTACTAAATAAACTTGAAATTTAAAAGAATAAATTGCTTTTTTAATAAAATATGTTTTGTTGTCATATTCGTTTTGTATAGTAAATTTTTTCTCCACATATCATTTCGATTAGTAAACATTATCAAAACTTGATTTTCATGGGTGCCGCCCTAAATGGCCCATGCGGCAGGCATTCCGGGGGCCCAAATTTAAAAATATTTTTCCTGTCTATTATTTAAGCCTTGGAGAACCAGATAATCATCTATTTGAATGTTTTTAAAGAAAAGTGTTAAATTTGAACAGGTCTAATGTTACCCCTTAGAACACAAATTTATAACTCAAAATTTGTGTCGATTTCTGGTACCGCCAGCACTCAAAATGTTCAAGATGTTCACTGCCGATACTTAAATAACTCATGTTAGCCCCTCAGACCCACATTTATATCCTAAATGTTTGCTTTGATTTCGTGTAGCAACAACACTCCCCTCAAAACTTGATGATATCCAACGTCGGAGGTCAGTTCTGCAATTGGAGAAAAATATCAAAAATCTTAAATTTTGTTGAATTTATTGATAAATATGATAAGAGAGAGTATCAGCCTGAGTTGCAGTAACAATGAACTTGATATAACATTGCGATTCACTATTTATGAACTATTATATTATTAGATGATATATTTTATTCATTTTCTTATTCAGATATCAGCAGTACCTGAAATCAATCCAAATATTTTGGACCTACTCTTGGTTTCCGAGGGGCTAACATGAGTCGGCATGAGGTGAGGTAGGTAATAATAATTCATAATACATCTTTTTCAACAAATGAAGAGTTTATCGCTGAAAGTGAGGCATATTTTGAGGCAAAAGATAAATCGTTTTAAAAAAGTGGAATTGAAATATAACAGCATATTTTAGACATATGTATATAATATTTCACGATGAAAGAATATTGTACTTTTAGAAGAGTTGAGAAAATAAAATCATTTGTTATAATGTAAAACTGCTTCATTTCTTACTTTAAAAATGTAGTTTTCCAAATTTAATCACCTCAAGTAACTATTCTATTGTATAACTAGCTACTTTGGGAATAATAATTACCTCTGCCGAAGGAGGTATTGTTTTCACTAGCGTTGGTTTGTTGGTCGGTTGGTTGGTTTGTTTGTCAGCAGGATAACTCAAAAAGTTCGGAACGGATTCGGATGAAACTTTGTGGAGTTGTTGGAAATGAGAAAAGGAACAAGTAATTAAATTTTGGCATCTCTGAGTGCTTATTTAAGATGCAAAATGAGCTAAATACTAATAGATATTTCAAGTTAGCCTATTCTGCCAATAGATGTCGCTGTGCTGTGCTCTCCTCTTTGATGACGTCAGTTTCTTTTTCTTTCCATGTACCTCTAGAGTGTAAATAAAGGGACAGAGCGTAGAGGGTTGGAAATGACAAAAATACCAAGTGATTCATTTGGTGGGGATCGGCGGAGGTTTGCACTCTCTGAGTGCTTCTAGTTCAATTTGGGTTTTTAAAACAAATTATATATATTCGGGCAATTATCCTTTCGAGCAATTTTCCGTTCGGGTAATTTTCCATTCGGGCAATTTTTCATTCGGGCAATTTTCCTACGGGCAATTTTCTTTTGGGCAATTTTCCGCCTACTAAAGAGTGCAGATAGGAAGAAAAATACTGAAGTTTCGAGTGTTGATATGTTTATGAAGTCAATGAGAGGGCCAAACAATGGGGCCCCTTCTCATAACCTAATTATTATTAATCATTAATAGCATTAAAAAGGCTTTATTGACAAGTAATACAACAAAGAATATGATTAATCATTTGAATACTCTTTAGTGTATCAAATATATTTATATATTTAGGAACCCATTATATATTTATATCGTTATGTGTTTAGTAAATAATTACTTGTTATTAATTATCAATCGTTATTTGCATTTATCTGAGGAAGCACTTTACAATCAAAGAATTGAGGTCACTTTATTAACGACAAATAATGATATTAATAAAACTAAGTTTATAATTTTGTTACAAAAACGACCTTTTCAAAAAAAAAATCACCTGTAAGGTTTTAGGAATTCTTGACGATTGACAAAGTGGGATGTTTGTAGTAAAAATGATTGATAAATAAAAGATTTTTGGAGTTGTTATTGTTGAACTTGTACTCTTCTGATATAGGTCCACATCAAAGAAAAAATATATAAATTTATAAATTAGGAACCAATAAACTTGCCCTAATTACAATGGTTTTACAAGAATGATCGATAACATTGATAAAAGCGTATTTTTTTAAAAACAATGAACTAGCTGATCTTATAACACTGAATAGCAAAACTACGTCATTGTAAACTTTAATGAGTTTTCATGAGGATAATGTGGATTGTTAGAATTAAATCGTTTTCTAATTAAGGCATATTAAAAATTCCAATTTTAGCGAATAACATGAAGTAAGGCGGCTAGTGTGTAGTATTGGGAATATGCAACATATAAATTAATTATCTACTATGTAACATGCAAGTAAGGCTTTAAAAGGCACTTAATCATGTAATTAAGTCTCACGATAATCGTTATCGATTGCTTAGATACTTAGGCTTCACCTTTTAGATGAGGAAAGAAGAAATAAGGCATTTAGCTGTATAGAAAACGAAGCTGCAAAAACAAAGCATGACTTTTCTTAACAATACAATCGAGATCCGTAAAGTAATTAATTATCGCCTTTTATAAATAAAGTAGAGTTTATGTAAGACTAATTTTCACTTCTGGAACCAATATTTAGCATTTCAGGTTAGGTACAGAATAGGATGCCATGAAAAATATTTATTATTAACAAAAAAATATATCCCTCCTAAAAATTTTATGAGTTTGTATAACAACTTGAACTGCAACTGCAAAATTATATCACGGCTCTGCTTCATTTCACTCGTACACTGTACTGGACATCAATTCGTAGCTAATAATATAGCAGCCCTTTCCCATGAGCCTCGATTGAAAAGATTTGATATGGAAATACTTGAAGAAATTGAGTGTAAGATTGATTCTGTATCATATATTAGCATTATTATTATTAATTAAATAAAACACCTCTTGACATTCAAGGTGGATACAGTATAAAGTACGTTTATTTCATTTTTTTTCATATTGTTTTTGTTTTGTATCAACCATAAATAAAAATATATGAATACTAGTCCTCCTAACAAAAATCTATCAAAATTATTGTTTTTTAGTTTGTGCTTTAAAAAGCTATATTATAACATTTAAGTAACATTTAAAAATAACTTCCTTCACTCAATATCTATCAATACATAATTTTTCTCTTACTTAATCTGTTCTCAAAGCAAGTTCAGTCTCAACACGATCATATGACCTTTCATGATGTCAATTTCTTTTAGTTGACAAATAATTGACTCCATAATAGAATTACTGTATGCAAAAATCATATTAAAAAAATCAATATACAGGTTTTTTTCATGTAAGGATAAATAATATACTTTGTTTTTTTCCTTTCATTCTATCTTGGGAAGGCAAATATATATGTGGTCAAGTCCATAATATATATATATATATATATATATATATATATATATATATATATATATATATATATATATGTATAGATATTCACATAGTAACTATTAGTCAAAAGTATAAAGATCACATCATCACCTTCCTCCAATGCCAAATGATAAATTACTAGGGATAAAAGATTGTCCTCGGATACTCATACATAAACATATTTTTTCATATGGTAACACTGTTTCTTTTTTCCCTGTGTCCGATAGTTTGAGTGATGATCTATTTATCGACAGATAGGAGTAAACAAAATAATTTTTTTTTTGCCTTGAGTATGAGTAGCTCCTTCATTCAATTGATATTAATAGGTGGAATAGGAGGAGTCCTTTCAAAGGGTTCATAAATGACGTCATTGGATGGAGGCCCATGAAAAAGAGACAATTAGTATTTTTAAGAAATAATTTCTTCTCTATGAATTGACGTTCACTCCTCAACAGCCGTGAGTGAAGTGACCCTTTGTTTTTACCAACTGCTTTTTTTCGTTCAATCTATTTTTCTTTTGAACCAATCACGTTTCAAAAAGGACCACCTTCTCTTTATCTCCAAGGATTATATTCCTACTATCAACGCCTACTCTGTGTAAAAACAACTTATATGGTCAATTGTCCCTTATTTGCTTTTATGAAAAAACCCTAATTTATGTAGTGTCTTTAATAGCAGAAAATAAAGGAATTTTAATTGACATAATAATGGCTTCCATTTTTATGTCTGTTCCTTTGCATAAGAAATTTTCTACGTCCTGATTTATAAACATATTTATATACAAAGATATTTCTTAAATTGTTACGCATTTTATACCAATGAGATTTTTATAGTAATTGTTAAATTATTAGAAGTTATATATTATATAATATTATTATATATATTATATATATATATATATATATATATATATATATATATATATATTATATATATATATATATATATATATATATACTAATAAAACTAATGCGTTCACTCGTTGTCCGTTCGTTTCCCTGTATCTCCCGAAGGATTCATTAGATCTTGACGAAATGTTCAGTGAATAGTTTTGAGAGTTCAGGGAGTGTTGGGGTTGAGGTAATATAATGAGTTATAATATTTTACATCAATATGTATCCGAATTAGTTGAATATATGGGAAATGTAAAATACAGCCGGACCGATATGCTATTTTAAAGACCGATAACGATATCAATCCCTAAGTTATTATGTATATCGTTTCATAGTTTATCACCAATTCATTTCTCACTGTTAAGCGTTAAAAATATTTAACGTTAGCGCAATTTGAAAATAAGTTACCACAGAAACATCTATTAAAAAACTGTAAATGTATATAATCGCGGATTTTTAATTTAATGTATATCTTTATTTATGTACCAACTTTAATTCTACACACTTCTGACCCTTTTCTTAATCCAACAATGCTTTGAGAGAGCTTTCACAAACCAACTCATAATTAGAAACGTTGATTTAATTGGGGTTTATTTCATTTTGAGCTCATTGTGTCTAATCATGTCCTTAATTTTTATTTAAGTACATAAGGCTCAATTAATTACTATATATAGTATATTCGGCTAATAAGGTACATCAATTTAGCTGTTGTTAATTAAAAACACTAACTTTATGTAATGTGATGAAGCACATGAGATACAGGAAATTCGCTCATCTTGAAAAAATAGTCACCATATTAATTTGACTATTAATACAAAATACATTTCAAGATTTTGATATAATCCTTTGGTTGTATATATATATATATATCTTATGTAATATATTTGATATATTAAACTATGTATTCTTAAGATAATACGTTCCATCTTATCAAGTTGAATTTGAAGAAATGCCTTAATTCTTTTTAAATATGTATTTTAGATGGTCAGGCACATATCATAGTTTAAAGGATTCCATCTATTGAAAATACTCCTTAGGGACATTTTTGGCTCAATAACTAGAGGTCTCGATGCAACGTTGACAGCTTGATAATTTGGTCTCCCTGATTTTTCGTTTTTAAACAGTTTCTATATTCACGAAGCTGGTTCGTGGTAGAGTTGGACTTGGAAACTCTTAGTCTTTAGCTATTTACGTATATAGAATCAGTACCAAAGGATTTTCTAAAAATAATTGGCTCTCAGTCACAAATTAAATTTGTTTAGAAAAAAGCCATTTTACACTAAATCAATATATTAACCCCAAATACTTGATTTGTAGTATGTTTTAATCACCACAGCTTTGACCAGCCTAAATAAGTTTTAATTATTTTATAAGTACACTTTGCTTTCTACTAGCTCTCTGTTCGTATATATACTGAATTATTCATGAGGTGATTCGTTTATATTGTTCAATAAACTAAGCCATAAAAATGTATAATAGATATACTGTCACTGGGGACATAAATTGAAACAGATCAATCTTATTACTTCGTTACTTAACATAAACTTGGTAAAAATAAATCAATAAAGAGCTTTGATTTGGAAATCGTTACCGCACCCTAATAGCCAATTTGTTTGTCCTGAATTGGAAGATATAGACTTGATGATTTGTGGTTTCAGCAAGACGGTGTCACTTCAGCAAATGTTAAAATGGATTTATTGAAGAGTAAGTTTGGTGAGTGTGTTATCTCCCGTTGTCTACCCAACAATTGGCCGCCTCGCTCGAGCGATTTAACGCCTCTATACTATTTTATTTGGGGCCTCATGTGAAAGCCATGGCCAACACAAATAATCCGTCGACGTTTGAAGAGTTCATAACAAATATTCAACGCGAAATTGCAGCAGTTTCAGCCAATTTATTCGGAATAGTAACTGAAAATTAGGATCAACGATTGTACTTTCGTAAATTGTGATTGTTTTGTTGTCATTCAAAGGACAACAAATTTCATTCATTCATTAGCTTGAATGTATTTTAACGGCAAATAAATGCATCCTCGAGATCTCAAAGCCATTTCGTTTTTTATATTTTTAAATGTGATCCTTCTGAATGAAAAACCCTTAATGTATATGATTAAAAACATGATGTAGACATAAAACTTGTTTTTAGTTATAGATATTTGTCAACCTAACAAAACCGGATTTAGGTCATGGTGAATATATATTAAGGTGTGTCCCTTCCACTATACTTATGATTTCGTATGATGCCATAGAGGAAACAAGAAATACTTAGTAGATATATGTAAATAAACTATTTAGGGATGATAAAAAGTATAAGGCGCTGATAAATATAAAAATTAATTCCATATTAACAAAAACGTTTTTGATTTTTTTTTCTTGAGTTATAATACAAGATAAATAAATACAAAAAAGATATTAGGAAAGTACCCATCATTACTTATATATCTAAGGAATCACTAGCCTAAAAAAAATATCATATTGATAATTATCAATATGATATTTTTTTTGAACTCCTTTATCCCTAAGTTTAATATGTTTTCACTTATCTTATTTTCTTGCATGATACTCTACATATAAGTACAATAAGAGTTGCTTAAAAATCTATAGATTTTGATAAATATGCATTATTTTCGCTTAGAAAATGGTCAAAGTTATCCAAAATATTAAACATACAGATGTCCTTCTTCATATAAAATCACTAATGTTTACCGTCTTGTTGACTTTGGAAGTCTTTATTTGAAATTAAATTTTGAGACCCGCAGCCATTAAAAGCAAAGGGATAAATATATATATATATATGCAAATAAAAAAATATAAAGAGAATAGATATTTATAACTATCTAATATACCAACTATACTGTACAAAGCTCCAGCCATTCCTAGTTTAGCGGAGAGAGCTATCAAAGAAGAAAATGGTTGGTTGGAAAAATTATTCTATAAAAAATATTTACCTGCACTACAAAGACCCAAGAACTCACTGGGAGGAGGTCTTTCGGCTCTCTCAACAATTATCTTCAAAATCTATAAAAAGGTTTTGATTGATTTATCAAAGAACCCCGACGTTGAGTGGAGGCTTTTATATCTTCAAGTTGGGCATACAATGTACTTTGTATTGGCACGGATTTCTCCAACGACATTTTAGAAAGGTTTTCCCCCTTTTTTGCAACAATTCAGAGGATCGTTTGGATTGGAAAACCAAGTTATTGTCAATCCTCAATTATTGACATCATTCGGTTAAATAGTAATAAAAATATTTTTTTAAGAATTTGGATTCCCCACAAAAACTGGAACAGATTGCTTTATCATCAAACCAGTACTCTCTACATGATTTATCAAAAGATTCAATTTTCAACTGCGGAAAGTTTATCTTTCCGTTGAAAAGAGCGGCTATAAATCATCTTGTCCCCGTCCCATGGCACGTGAGGATGGACTTTGAGTCCAATGCAAGTGAGGAAGCGGACAAAATTGCAGATCTCTACATGAGAGAATTAAATTGTCTGAGTGTTGGAGGAGAAGAATATTGTCCTCTATTTCTAAAATTGTGTCCGGAAAGCGATTTACGGCACAATTCCAAATATCCTCTAGATCCTTGTTCTTCTATACTCCATGTAAGGATTGCGGAAAGATTTTTAATTCAATTATTCATGCATTTTATGGTTGTCCCTTCCTCAAGATTTGAGAGAATATATAAAAATTAATATAAACATATAAAAGACGTACATATAGCTCCTATACTACTCTTGGTCTTTCGACCTCGAATCTTCACAAAGCTTCTGACAAGACGAGAGCTATGGAATTATCTCTCTCCAGCTGTAAAAGCCTACTGGCCGAGCACTTAGCCTCGGGGGATCTCATCAGGGAAGAAGATCTGAGGAGGATCTTAATATCTGGGGCAGTTCGGTATTCGGCCCTCAGCATCAAGATTCCATGGACGTCTGGAGAGCGGTGGAAGCTTGCTGGAGAGGTGGTGAAGTTCTACCCATCCTGCTATGTGAATGCAACGAAGGACCTCAAAATGCTTTTACGTTTTTACAGAAAATTATGATATTCATTGTTTGATTATTTTATTTGTCCATTTTGTTATGTTTTTTTTTACATGTTTTACCGTTGTCTATTTTATTTTTGTGATTAATGTGATATGACTTTTATTTTGTGTAGTAATTTTAAACTATAATGTTTATTAATATATGTTATCATATGAATTACACAAAATATCAATAAAGTCAAAAAAAAAAAAAATATATATATATATATATGTGGGTGTAATAATATTTTTCTACATACGATTGATCTCCAAATTTTTTTATTGATGAAGTATGATTTGTATAGAAGAGTATGTCCATAATCATAGATTTTTGAAAAGTAAATATTGAACTAACATAAATTGTCTATGGATTCTCCTTTTGGTTTTAATTTCTTCTTTCTAATAAACGTGTCTCTGAAGGCAAAAAATGTGACTGTATATATAAAAGGGCAAACAAGGAGTAGTGAAATCGAATAAACCAATTTAAAGTCATTAATAATTGAGCAAATGTAGACGAAAGGAGATACCTGTTACATATACCTAGCATTTGTCATTAATAAATGAATGATATCTGTATATTTTTCCTGGAATTAGGAGGTGAAACCTTTCTCAATGTTTGATCTATTTATATATTTAGACTTACACGTAATACATATAGACTTGCTCTTATAAAATAATCTAGTCGCTTATGGATAATAAATGTCGATTATTACAATATATTTCTAATATAGTTTCTATTATTCTAAAAACTTTTTATAATATTTATGAACATCTTAGAATGATTCAGACACAAAGTTGGCTTAATTTAAGTTCAAGTCTTTTTATTTGATATTCAGTCTATATCAATTTATTTTCCTTCATTGTCTCAAAGTTTCATTTATAACTGTGACGTGAGAACACTATTTGAATACAGAACGAAATATAAGAAAAGGAGAAAACTATTATACGTATTTTTTGGCTATATTTACTTCATACGATGATGCTTCCATTTTTTTATGAAATGAAATTATACGTTCTATAAATAAAAAATACTGAGTTTCGATCATATTAGTTGGATGTTTGTAGTTTGTTTTATGTCGATTGTTTATTACAATCAAAAGTTTTTCAATGCGCAATATCCTTCCAAAGATGGAAGGCCGTAATTTGTCGTGGAATCATATTATTATATTTATGTTAGTATCCCTGCGCATCACATGAAGCTCCACCAATCACATGCTCCAACAAAACAATGGCTAGAATTATGCTTTGAAAAGAGAGAGAAAGAGAAAGAAGGGGGATCTAAATTCAAAACAATACATGTAAAAAGGGAGACTACTGCCTACTCTATTTTGATATTAGAAACGTACATTAACTATGAACAACGTAATATGATTGTTAAAAACACAAGAGCGCGCAAGATGATGCCAATATTCCTGACCAATTTTTCATTTGATTAGCTTCTTCATCGATAATTATTCCTTAAATATCGCATCAATTAGAGGGCTAATTGAAAAAAATACAAGTAAAAATGGAGAAGAGTACATGAAGAATACAATTATAGGTCAGTCTCATTTTCACCATAAAAAATCCTGTATTCAAATAGTGTTCTCACGTCACAACTATAACAAAATATTTTTTTGAACCTGAAGTCTCGGAAAGAATGTTGAGCTTTTAGCTAGGAGATATTTCACTTTAATGTTCACTATATGTAACATTATTTCGTTGTTTGTTTATATAAAACAATCCCCATTATAGTTCTTAGAATAGTATTTGAAAGGGAAAAAGTAACGATTAAAGATTGTGTCGATAACAGTAGATAAAAAATTCTTAGAAAAAACATCATATAGTTGAGAGGGGATACAATATATTTTTGAGATATTAAGATTGTGATATTAAAAACTTCTAAATCTCCCGTTTAAAAATTGACAGAATAAAGCAATCAGTAGCTGTATTCGATAGTTTCATCAAAGAATAAATAAATAAAGGAATCGATAGATGAAATATACCATCGGAACTATCGAATTAACTATTATTAATCGGTAGTCTCATTCTTACATTACTAGTTTTTCCCTTTACTAGTGAATAGGTATGCCCTTGTATCTGTTAGAGGATACGGAACAACTCTATAAGTATTCATTCTTATTAATAAATATAATATCTGAAATCATTTACATGGGAATTAGTTTTTCTATCGTATCTAATAGCTGTGTTTTCTATTCTACCTAGCAGAAAAAACCATTTGCAATGGAGATGAAGGAACATATATATTCCTTGTAAGACAGTAATATTTTATTAGTAAGCTGTGTTCAATGGGTATTGGAAAGATTTTCATAAAATATATCAATTGGTAGATTGTGAAGGGGGGGGGGGGGGGAATATGCATGAGGGGGTATTCATTTTCGAGAAATGAAGAATATTATTGCACTCATTTTCAATCAACAACTACCGATCGACACCAATCATACAGTGGATAGAGGTTTTCTATAGTTAAAATAAATAAATATATTATATGGGTAGTAGAACGCGTCCACTGAAAGTAATAATCAAACCGAAATGTAGAATATCAATGAGTAGTCCTCCTATCTGTAAAAATTCAGAATCAGTATTTCCAAATCCCAGTAGTGATTCCAAATAATTTCAGAGCAGCCAAGCCCTGTTGATAGCCCTAGATCATTACAATAATATCATATATTTTTGAGTTCAGAACCCTTTCTCTAAATCTCCTAGCTTACGACTCTGAAGCGATAGTTCAGAGCTTTTTTTATATAGTTAAGCTATGTAAAAAAATATTCCATATGGACTATTTTGGAGTCGTCACGACATTGTGCACCCCCCCCCCCCCCCTCATGTGTTTATGTCATCACATGAACTTTGTTTATATAACTTTGAATAAACTGCATAGTTGGAGAAGCCTTTTGCTGTTGTACTTGCCATGTGCATTTTGCATGCATTTCTTTCTTTTTTCCCTTCGTGACATCAATGAGCCACACATTCTATATCATGCATTCATGCCTTGCAGAGAGAAGCACTAAAAGTCACAAAGGTGGATTACCATTTTTCTTATAGATTGCAAAACACATGTTCACTATACTTATGCCATGTTATTTCAAGTAAAATAATAGAAGGTTTATCAATAGAGATCTAAATAACTGTAATATATACAGTCTTTGCATTCGCTTTGCTTACAAACAGGGTTGTCAAACGACGACGAAATATTCAAAGCCCACCAACAAACCTAATAAAAAATGTACTAAAGAAATCAATACCATTTGAAATCCAGAGATCCGGCCAGAACTTTTAATTGAAAATCAGCTTCTCTCAACAAAAGACAAATCCCGTTGTTTAATATACCTTCATAGGAATGCTAAAATACGTGTTACCCTCTTCAAATATATACAGAGGTATATAATCCAATACTAAATTATTGTTTAATTATTTTTGTCCCTTTACAAATACTACACTTGAAAATATATACGGAAAATTATGGTTCTTGTAAACAAAAGAACAACAACTTGAATGAATTTTAAGAACCAACAATAATACAAAAAATAAGCACTCTTTGATGCATTGATATATATAAACAAAACTGTTAACATAAACTGAAAAGGCAACAAATTAGCCTCGGTTGCAACTAAATTGCATTTTAATATGGCGAAAACATAAAGAACTAGAGGCATATATACACTCAGAGGCGGATTTTTCACGACTGGCGGCGTAGAGGGACGGGGGAGGGTTCCCCTCGACGGAATTCCGAGAGGAAGACGCTCCCGGGCACCCATTTTACAGCACAGCGACATCTATTGGCAGAGTAGGCTAACTTGAAATATTTATTAGTATTTAGCTCGTTTGCATCTAATTCTGCACTCAGAGATACCAAATTTAATCACTTGTTACTTTTGACATTTCCAACAACTCCACCAAGTTTCATCCGAATCCGTTCCGTACTTTTTGAGTTATCCTGCTGACAAACAAACCACAAAACAAACAAACCAACAACCAACGCCAGTGAAAACAATACCTCCTTCGGTGGAGGTAATAACTCGAATTCCTAAGCCCTAGGAGTCGTATCTACCAACTTTAATCAATGTTTTCTATCTCAAACTTGATATTGTTATGAGTTGAAAATGTGCCTTTGACTCAAAAAGTCCGTAACCCACATTTCAACATTGGGATTCTAAAAAATAATTAGAAGGGATTATGAGAAAGGGTGAACATTACGTAGGGATAGAAAAAGGTATTATTTTGGAAGCGTGATTGGTTAAAGGAAAGGAAGAGTTGAAAATAAAAACGAAGTTAAATTACCTATGCAAATATGTATCACTTCAGTCGAGGCTCTTGAAGAGTAAGCATCATTCTGAGAGAAGATATCTTCATCCTACATCCATGACGTCATTGTCAAATCATTTGAAGGAACTCCTTCAATATTACATATTATTGATGATTTAAAGTTTATTTTGTTTACTAATATCTGTCGATAAATGGATCTCCTACTATTAACGTAGCGAAAGAAAGAAAACTTTGCTACCAACTAAAAAATATGGTTGTTGTGAGTTTGCAAGAGCATACTTTTTCCTTTTTCCTGCATATAATTATCGTACTTAGAGCATGACAACTAATCGTTGTTTCGCTGAAATAATGTTCTAACGCAATCGGAGATATCATATTTACCTCCGCCGAAGGAGGTATTGTTACCTTCGCCGAAGGAGGTATGTTTTCAGTGGCGTTTGTTGGTTTATTTGTTTGTCAGCAGGATAACTCACAAGTACAGAAACGGATTCAAATGAAACTTTGTGGAGTTGTTGGAAATGCCAAAAGGAACAAGTGATTAAATTTTGGCATCTCTAAGTGCTTTTTTATATGCAAAATGAGCAAAATACTACTAATAATAATAATGAAATGGGGTCTCTATTCAGGGAGTAGGAAAGAACAAACGTTAAAAAAATATTCATTGACGTATTATTGTTCATATCGCTCAGGACTATGTTAACCCAGTGACGTAGCTTAAACTTCTTCCGTCTTCCCATCTCTGAGTGCTTTTAATATGCAAAATGACTAACAGAGAGGAAACACTTGATTAAGAGATAGAAAATCGGGCGTGTGAAAGGGAGAATGTTTGAACAGGAATGTTGTGGGGATCGAGGAGGTACACACTCTCTGCGTGTATAATTTCTTTTATATTTTCTTTGCTCTCTCCTCACTCATTATTCACCAAACACACTACTTATGTAGACATATATGATTGGATTGTAATTCTGTTAAGTGATTCTTAGGTGGGGATCGGCGGAGGTTTGCACTCTCTGAGTGTATATGCCTCTAGTTTTCACTGGCGTTGGTTTGCTGTTGGTTGGTTTGTGTCAGCAGGATAACTCAAAAAGTACGGAACGGATCGGATGAAACTTTGTGAGCTGTTTGAAATGCCAAAAGAAACAAGTGATAAATTTTGGCATCTCTGAGTGCAGAATTAAGATGCAAAATGAGCTAAAGTCTACTAAATATTTCAAGTTAGCCTACTCTGCTAATAGATGTCGCTGTGCTGTGAAATCGGTTGCCGGGAGCGTCTTCCTCTCGGAATTTCCGT
>CP045897.1:1018882-1036801 GCA_013387185.1 Caligus rogercresseyi | reverse complement strand
GGCACCCACTCGATGAAATTGAGTTCTTGGGGTCAAATTTGAACACTGCATTCACAACAGTACCTCACACCATCAACATCGCTAAGGCAGCAGCAAAGCGGGCTGCACTCATCCTCTGCTTGCCGTGCACTTACCAAGAGGAAAATAACACGGCAGCTGGCAAGGGATGATGATTGGCAAAATCTCTTACGCTGCGCAGCTGTGACCATTCCACGACTTGATAATGAAAGTGCAAAAGGCCAAATGCCGCACACAGGGCGATACAGGTCGCATAATGACGCTGCTAGAGCATCGTTGGATGCAAAAGACCGGATCATATCCACGTCCGCGACCTCCTTGAGAGAGCAGGCCTTTCCTTTCCTCAACGAGGTGGCCGCCAAGGCTGGCCCTGGATACCTGGAAATTCTTTACTCCACGACGGTGGCAGCGGTGCCAGGAACCCGTTGGTGACTTCGTCTTCCCATCCCGAGGAGGCCCATTGAGGTCCACCACTCCAGTAGCGTATCCACTCGGAAGAGAGACTGCTACCTTTGCATGTCATGCAATATCAGTGTGGAACATGAATAAGGCTTTGAGGTCGGCCACGACCCTTCACGCTGCAGGACCGCAGCTAGGGCCATGGACGCAACGTGCCCACATATCATATATCTATTTATTTGTTCTTAGTTTTTTCTTTTTAAACATATTTTTACTGTTTGATTTATATATTTATTTAGACTAGTACAAATGTAACTAATATGCCCTATGGCAAAATATACTTGATTACACACACATTAAGGTACTTTCTCATATGCTCGATCATTTGCATTTATATATTTTTTGAATTGGTTATTTTAGAGTTTCCATAATAATATTATTCATTATATAAAACAACCTCGCACTCCAGATTGTATCTTTTGTTTTATCTTTCAAAAAATAGATCCTCAATCTGACGATAAAACTTAGAAAAGGAGATAATATTGAGTTGATAACAAAAAATATATAATGTTTTTTGATGTGCTTACGAAAACTTCCTCATAAATATGCCTAAAATCCTTGTAATATTATATAATCTGCAACGACCTTTTTCTCAAATAGATTCCACAATTTTACAATATAATATGTGAGATTTTGCGGTGGATATCGTAAAAAAATCCTAGTCCTCTTGTCCTTTTTATTCTCGCGAAAAACATTTCAAGATACTAGTGGACTTTAGAGAAAACTAGACAGGTTTGTATCTAACAAAAAAAAAGTTAATTCCTCTTTGAATAGCAATTATATTCTTTCATGATATTTTAAAAAGGGCTTACTTATTTAAAAACTCTAAAAAAATAGCCCAAAATGAACAAACAAAAATAAAATTTCGAAAATTTTAAAAAACCCAAAAATATCACGTCTGATTGAAGTAAGCACCATTTTCTGTCAATGGATAAAAAGTATGCTAGATGAGTTCGAGTAATAAAGCCATTAAAAACAATAACTAAAAGTTTTTGAAGGAATAGTTTTTTATGGAGGACGTTTAGTGGCTGTTTGAAAACGGACAAAAAAGATTACGCTCGTAGGTGTTCTAATAGGCTGTAATTGAATCTGCAAACTGAGCTGAGAACACGTGTTAGTAAATGTTAATAACCTTGATATAGTGTGTTTAGTGTTTTTTTTTTTTTGTACTTCAGTACAACAATTTATTTAATCTCTCAATATACAAACATTAATAAAACATTCTCAAAATAAAAAATCATCCATGTTGTCAACAATATTATTAATTAGTAGTTCAAAATTATCCGGGAGTGGAGGTCTAGAGCATCTAAATTTATAAAAAATAATCTAAATTCTGGTTACAATGAAATTTACTCGCTTTTGATTAGGGTCAATATAAAAGTATGGAAAAGATTTTGTTGTCAGGATTAAAAATTAGTGAGATCGATGAAGATAAATTCTCTGACAATGAAAATTTATATTCGACAAAGGTTGGTACACCCCATCCCCACCCCGGTTCCAAAAACCGAACTACAGTAAGGTATCAGCTGAAACAGCATTTTCAGCCAATGTTCAACTAAAGTTTTCATGCTTTGATTTCATCTTCTTAACCATATAAGTGTTCTGAAACATTTTTTAGTTCGCTTATGGCCACAAACAATTTTTACTTGGATATTCAGGTATTTATCTGAACAATATTAGATCAGTACTGAATTCTTAAAGGATTGTGATATACTTTATTTATTGTTTATAAAAAGATTGCAACTTTTGACTACATTAAAATATAATTTGCAATTGAAAACAGTCCTTAAACACTTCAAGTACACCCTTATAGGTATTCAATTTCTGATATGCATCAATTCCGTATTTTAATTTACGTATAAATGTACTTCCATTGCAAAAAATATCACGATTTAATACATTATCTTTTTCTCTTTGACTGATAAAATCATTTTTTCTTTGCCGTATACAATCAACTAGGACCTTACTTCATTAACCTCACTGTGATAGGGATCACTTTTAACAAAGCGAATCTCTTTTTTTAATATTCATGTAAGTAAGTATATTTGTATTGCTTCCGCCATTATTATCTGGCATCCTATCACTTTTAGGGACATGTTAACTTTTAAATCAACGGAGGATACATTCCAGCAGGGGCACGAAAATACGTGGCCCATTGCATAGGGATTCTTTAAAAAGAAAGAGAGAACAACAAGAACAAATTAAAAAATCTCCGTTTCTCTACCCTTCTTAGCCTGCCAGAATTTAAAATAGTTATCTTGCACAGTAATTCATTTCATAACTTCATTCATATTTCATTAAAAAATATTCTTCGTCTTTAAAAAGAATACTTTTAGAAAAGGAGGGATGCTGTTGCAAATATATATTCAGTTATTATCAGGCTTGTGAGCGATCAGGAAAAAAATAGCGATCCGATCAAAAATAGCGATCAGAAATTCTTTGCGATATAGCGATATAACGATCAGGGATTTTCCGATTAGCGATCCGATCAATTTAATTGCAATCAACAAAAAAATTAGCTATGTAATATTAATTCTCAGTGGTTTCTGCGATAACTTTTTTTTTCAACTTGCGATAACGATAACTTTTTTCTCAACTTGCGATAAATGATAAAAAAATTCAAAACCCAACTTGCGGTAAGCCATAAACGATAAAACGATAACGATAAGAATTTCCAAAAAAAAAGTGATGACGTTTTTTTTAGAAAACAATCTCCAAAAAAAGTGATGACGTTTTTTTAGAAAAGAATCTACAAAAAAAAACATTTTTTTCTTTTTAGTTATTTTATACAAATTGATCGGATCGCTATTTTTTAGTGATTTTCTTACGATCAAAAGATATAAAGATCAGGACCTTTTGCGATACTGCGATCAGCGATCAAATATCGCTATATCGCTATTGATCGCCGATCAGAAAAAACTCCGATCAACAAGCTGGTTATTATATATAAACTTCTATCCAAATAGCTTTGAAGTCCTAAATTAATCTTCGTAATAGTATAGCATTGAATCAATTAATGTAGGAAAAACAAATACTTACTACAAATATGATGAACCCCTTGATTGAGGAGTTGAGGTGAATTTAAAAAAAATTGAGGATACTGAAGATTCAACGTTTCTTTAAAAAATAATACACCTCGTAAACACACTACACCAGCCTCTATATGTCTGTAAATCATTGATGGACACATTTTAGGGCATTTTAAATATATAAATTGCTGTGACAAATGTCTTCATACTTTATTCATAGAGGTAATTACTCAACGATCTATTTTAGGCTATTGAACCTAAAGGAATATCCACACAATAATCTTGTCTGTAATTCAACTAGTTTTCTTTACATTTGAAACACGTTTGTTATATTCTTAACCCTTAGATGCATAAGTGGGTCAAAAATGACCCGGTGAGGTTGTTTTCTTGAAATATCTTCGTAATGAAAGATTGTTATATTTCATATTCCAGGTATTCCTCAAAAAACATGTTTTGATATAATACCATTTATATTTTTAACTTACCTTTTATACATTTTCAGAAATTGTAGTTTTTGAGTTTGTCTGAACTTCATACATTGATGAGACAAGACACATTTTTCTAGTGCTGTTCTGGGTAATTTTCATTTTCAAAAATGTTAAAAAGTGAAAATAAAGATATTTCAAACATGAAATCATTCTTGTGTGGTCCTAAATATAATACTAAATATTATACAAGTGATTATTCTTAACCCAAATGACAAAAATGGCATAAAAACACATGATTCTAACATGGGTCATTTTTGACCCACTTATGGAAGAGTGTAGGGTCCAGTCACTCATGCTTCTAAGGGTTAAAGAAAAACTAAATTAAAAGGAAAAATAAATATTTCCATTGCAAATCAATTTGAGCTGAAAAATGCATTTAGTTATATCCTCCTAGTCATAACTTCAAATATAAAATTATAAGCAGATCTTGTCAACTTTGAATAAAAATTTTAAGCAATGCTCTTGTCAAAAAAAAATTAAATCTTATTATTCTATATTTTATACTAGGAATATATTAAGCCATTAACTGAATAATCTATAGGTATGCATTTTTTTGCTGTATATATATTAATTTTTGCAATGTTTAGAAGTTCAATCCATTGCCGCCGAGAATAGAAACTTTCATGATCATATGGAATTCATTTTTCTGACTATGTTGAGTACATATGTTCAGAAGTTCGATATGGTTTTCAAAAAATAGGCGGGGAAATATAAGCCCAAATAGGAGAATGGAAGTATGTTTTAATTTATTAAGTCATGTTTTAATCAATTTATTAAAATCAAAGTTCTTATAGCACCATAACTACAAGTATGCAATCACTGGCAACGATTAAAAGGATGGACAAAGTAAGGGAGAAATGATAGATTTTGTTTATTATTATAAAAAACAGTGGCAGAAAGTTTTCCAAATAATTATCGAGGCCAATGGTCTTCTTTAAAGCTCTTTTCTTAGTATGGTTCAAACGCGGTTTTTCATTATAATACTTGAAGTGAATGGTTCCTTAAATATAGAGACTCTTTATTATGAAATAGGTTAAAACATTATGTAAACAGTTACAGAAATGCCTCCAGGCCAGTCAAAGGATCCTAAAAACTTGCTGCGTATAAAGCACACTGGACTCCTATACTAACATTTTCGATCTTGAAGTGGTATGACTGAAATAGCGAAAAAATGCGAACCATTCCAATCTTGGAATGGTAGCGCTGAATAAGTTTTGAACTTCATGTCGTCCACTCCATCAGGGAGCCAATTTTCCATAAACCAATAAAAAGATGACTGGGAATTTACAAAAATGAGCTACAGAAGATACTATTATATATACTTATCATGAATTGCTGACTTCAACATTGCTTTTTCCTCCTATTATTCAATCTGTTGTGTAACAGATATTAGTTAGGTCGGTGGGTGACTATTGATGGTGGAGCACTGCCATCATCATCACTTAGATGGGGGTACGGTTACTTCGATCTCCTACCTGAGCTAGAAACAAAGAGAAACCACACTTCAACACGGCCATGTGCTAACATTCCTCACAAACCTCTCTATTATTGTACTTATTATAGAAGAAGAAGGAAAAAAAGTATTCGTCATCCAGAGTGCTCCTGCCTGTGTTCTTTTATTGTTATTGTTTACATTGATTCATCATTGCTTTGGATCAATTTCTCGAATGGGAGTGGACGGGTGGCATGATTCCAGTCATTATATTTGCCCCGTCTGTCTCATCCTTATCCTCAATGATCGGAGGAGGAGGCGAGACGTGGGGAACTCCTTCATCAATGTGGTCGCTCCTAGCACTGACTCGGCTCATGAATATGTTCAACGGGACTCGCGGATCCAGATCCTTCTATAATAAGTACAATAATAGAGAGGTTGTGAGGAATGTTAGCACGATGGCCGTGTTGAAGTGTGGTTTCTCTTTGTTTCTAGCTCAGGTAGGGATCAAAGTAACCGTACCCCTTAGATTTACATGATCAGTTTGAAACACCCTTAGGCTAAGGTTAAGTGTGGGATTCATATTTGCAAATCCATTATTGACGCCAATGTATCTACCCTCACCGGACGTGCTGCTCTCAGGAAGGATTTAATTTCCTTACTTGGTGAAGTCACGTTTTGTCCAAATGATTTGCATTTTGTGCCTCACGTAGTAGGTTAAGTTCTTCGTACTTGATCGTCCCTATATTTTAAAACTTATATATATATATACCCTATATACAGTCAACTTCGCCTAAGTCGAAATTGCATAAGTCGAAAAGTCGCCTAACTCGAATATAATCAAAGTCCCTTTTCTTCTTGACATGTGTGTAATAAAAATCGTACAAAGTCGATTTTTGTAAGTCGATATTTCGTCTAACTTGAACAGAGATTTTGACAGTAAACACATACATAAACAAGAAATAATTGCATAAGTCGAAGAGGGCGCACACTTTCCAAACAGAGTCGCATGCACGGCGCCTGCCGTTCACACTGTGATTACAAGGAAGCAGACACAGATGGTTGAAGTGGGAGAAAACTTAGCAATCAAAATTTGTTACTCGAATTTGGCCTAAGTCGATTGTTTTGCACATCCCCGAGGAAATCGACTTAGGCGAAGTGGACTGTATAATACATTATACCCTGAATACAAGCAGTTTCTTTCTTCAATGAACAGGAATTTGATATTGGATTTGTCCATTCACAGGATTCGTTGATGACATGAATGGAACTCCTTTAATTTGATCAATTTTTATTTATAAGGTTGATATTTATCTCTCTGAATTGGTGTTCTCACTCCGCATCAGAAACGAATGAAATGATACTCTATCACAGATACCAATTATTACCTCCGCCGAAGGAGGTATGTTACCTCCGCCGAAGGAGGTATGTTACTCGCCGAAGGAGGTATTATTACCTCCGCCGAAGGAGGTATTATTTTCATTGGCGTTTGTTTGTTGATTTGTTAGTCACAGGATAACTCAAAAAGTACTGAACGGATTCGAATGAAACTTTGTGGAGTTGTTTGAAATGCCAAAAGTAACAGTGATTAAATTTTGGCATCTCTAAGTGCTTTTTTAATATGCCAAATGAGCAAACTACTAATAATAATGAATGGGGTCTCTATTTCAGGAGTAGGAAAGAACAAACGCTAAAAAAATATTCATTGACGTATTATTGTTCATATATCAGCTCAGGACTATGTTAACCCAGTGACGTAGCTTAACTTCTTCCGTCTTCCCATCTCTGAGTGCTTTTTTAATATGCAAAATGACAAAATACTAAATTAAATGGGTCTCTATTCAGGGAGTAGGAAAGAACAAACGCTAAAAAAATATTCATTGACGTATTATTGTTCATATATCAGCTCAGGACTATGTTAACCTAGTGACGTAGCTTAAACTTCTTCTCGTCTTCCAATCTCTGAGTGCTTTTTTTATTGCAAATGAGCTAACAGAGAGGAAACAATGATTAGAGATAGAAATCGGGCGTGTGAAAGGGAGAATGTTTGAATAGGAATGTTGTGGGATCGGCGGAGGTACACACTCTCTGAGTGTATATATTTCTTTATTATTTCTTTGCTCTCTCTCTCCTCACTCATTATTCACCAAACACACCTACTTATTAGACATATATGATTGGATTGTAATTCTGTTAAGGTGATTCATTAGGTGGGGATCGGCGGAGGTTTGTACTCTTGAGTGTATTATGCCTCTAGTTTTCACTGGCGTTGGTTGTGGTTTGTTTGTCAGCAGGATAACTCAAAAAGTAGGAACGGATTCGGATGAAACTTTGTGGAGTTTGTTGGAAATGCCAAAAGAACAAGTGATAAATTTTGGCATCTCTGAGTGCAGAATAAGATGCAAAAGAACTAAATACTAATAAATATTTCAAGTTAGCCTACTCTGCCAATAGATGTCGTTGTGCTGTGAAATCGGGTGCCGGGAGCGTCTTCCTCTCGGAATTCCGTCGAGGGACCCTCCACCGTCCCTCTACGGCCGCCCCAGTCGTGAAAAATCCGCCTCGAAGGCTCCTAAGGACCCTCGTACGCGGAGGGTTTGCACTCTCTGAGTGTATATACTGCTCAGTTTTCACTGGTGTTTGTTGGTTTGTTGGTTTGTGTTGTCCCAGGATAACTCAAAAGTACTTAACGGATTCGAATGAAACTTTGTGGAGTTGTTGAAAGGCCAAAAGAACAAGTGATTAAATTTTGGCATCTCTAAGTGCTTTTTTAATATGCAAAATGAGCAAAATACTAATATAATGAAATGGGGTCTCTATTCAGGGAGTAGGAAAGACAAACGCTAAAAAAATATCCATTGCGTATTATTGTTCATATATCAGCTCAGGACTATGTTAACCCAGTGACGTAGCTTACAACTTCTTCCGTCTTCCATCCCTGATGCTTTTTTATATGCAAAATGAGCAAAATACTAACTAGAGGCATATATACACTCAGAGAGTGTGTACCTCCGCCGATCCCCACAACATTCCTATTCAAACATTCTCCCTTTCCACACGCCCGATTTTCTATCTTAATCATTGTTTCCTCTCTGTTAGCTCATTTTGCATATTAAAAAGCACATAAGATGCCAAATTTAATCACTTCTTCTTTTGGCACTCCCAACAACTCCCAAAATTTCATCCAAATCTGTTTTTATTTTTTGAGTTATCCTGCTGGACAAACTAACAACCCAACAAACGCCATGAAAACTAGAGGCATAATACACTCAGAGAGTGCAAACCTCCGCCGATCCCACCTAATGAATCACTTAACAGAATTACAATCCAATCATATATTTCTACAAAGTAGTGTGTTTGTGTGATAATGAGTGAGGAGAGAGCAAGAAAATATAAAAGACATATATACACTCAGAGAGTGTGTACCTCCGCGATCCCCAACATTCCTATTCAAACCTTCTCCCTTTCACACGCCCGATTTTCTATCTCTATCATTGTTTCCTCTCTGTTAGCTCATTCTGCATATTAAAAAGCACTCAGAGATGGGAAGCGGAAGAAGTTTAAGCTACGTCACTGGGTTAAACATAGTCCTGAGCTGATATATGACAATAATACGTCAATAATATTTTTTTAGCGTTTGTTCTTTCCTACTCCGTGAATAGAGACCCCATTCCATTATTATTATTAGTAGTATTTTGCTCATTTTGCATACTAAAAAAGCACTTAGAGATGCGAAATTTAATCATTTGTTCATTTTGGCATTTCCAACAACTCCACAAAGTTTCATTCGAATCTGTTCAGTACTTTTTGAGTTATCCTGCTGACAAACAAATAAACCAACAAACGCCACTGAAACAATACCTCCTTCGGCGGAGGTAACAAACGCCACTGAAAACAATACCTCCTTCGGCGGAGGTAATGAAATGGGGTCTCTATTCAGGAGTAGGAAAGAACAAACGCTAAAAAATATTCATTGACGTATTATTGTTCATATATCAGCTCAGGACTATGTTACCCAGTGACGTAGCTTAAACTTCTTCCGTCTTCCCATCTCTGAGTGCTTTTTTAATATGCAAAATGAGCTAACAGAGAGGAAACAATGATTAGAGATAGAAATCGGGCGTGTGAAAGGGAGAATGTTGAATAGGAATGTTGTGGGGATCGGCGGAGGACACCCTCTCTGATGTATATATATTTTCTTTGATCTCTCCTCACTCATTATCAAGGAATACTAGAAGCTAACTGGAAGGATGACGTCATTAACGGGCACTCCCTTTATGCTCAAGTAAGGGCCATCATTATTAGTTCAATTGTAATATTTATTTCAAAAAACGTGGTTGTGTAGTGTTATTTTAAGTTCTTTATATTCTGTGTTTCAAAGTGGTTTACAAGTTATCTGCTTCTGTTGTAAACAGGGATATAATAATATGCCAAAGAGGGACTACTCTTTCTCAAACGATCTCTTTGGGAAGCTCAAGAGTCACTTTGATATCCACAGCTTTCGCCTCAATCATCTGTCAGCCATTAATGCGGCCCTCTTGAACAATGTCGCCTCTGTCTTTATGCCCACGGAGGCAGAAAGAGTCTCTGCTATCAGTTACCCGCTGCAGTCCAGGGCAGAGTCACTGTAGTCCTATCCCTCCTGGCATCCCTCATATATGATAAAGTCACAAAGCTCAACGGTATGGGAATCCCTGCAGATCATCTCATCGGGGACGACTATGGCCGGCAGCGGAAAATATACGAAAAGCTCCGTCTCCTCACGCCCCAAATCATATTCCTCTGCGTGACTCCCGAGAAGGTATCTGCCTCTCAGAAGCTCAATGGAGTCTCTCGAAGCCTTTATTCGCGGGATCCCCTCAAGCGATTCGTTATTGATGAGGCCAACTGTGTGTCTCAGTAGGGACACGACTTTCACTCGTACTACTAGCTTCTCCATAGGTTACGAAGTGATTTTCCCCGAGTCTATTTTATGGCACTAACGGCCACCGCGACGCCCTGCATCCGAACGGACATTCTACATCATCTAAAAATGAAGTCTCCAAAATGGTTTCTCTCTTCCTTCAACAGACAGAATTTGGCCTATGAGGTCCAACCAGAGAATCCATCCAAAACTGCTATGCTGCCCTTCCCGTGGACTGCTACCGTGAAATGGCTATTAAGCTGCCTTGCTCCAAGGGTGAAATAATGGACATTGTTCATATGAAGGAGCTTTAATACAAGAGCTACGAGGAGGAACTTATCCCAATTTGCCAGAGCTTTTTGGACCAACGGTTGAGTTATTTGGAGGATAAGGAATACGCTGCATTTCTAAATAGCGAAGAAGGCTCTGGGATTTTCCGTATTTTAGCTCGAGCATCGAGTCTATTGGTGGATGGATGTCCAAGTCAAAGTAAGAGTTTCTAACTATTCATCAAAAATAAAAGTACCCTTTTTTATCTTAAAGCAATTTAAAATATGAATGATTTTAAAGATATATATATAATATAATCATAACTTTTTCATTTTATGAAATAGATTTTTACTTTATCACAATATCAAGCCAATAAATAAGTAAATAAGTATTAACTAAAAATTAAATATTTGAGTACATTGTCCAATTTTAATAGTATCGTAGCTATACGTAGCTTTTATTCTGTTATTGACTTTGTTTTTTGTAATGAAATGCATATTGCATCATCTGTTTTTAATTAAATGATGTTAAGGTAGTGATAAAACAGGATAGAGTTACGCTATGACGTTAAATTTAATATCACCTAAATGTTTATAATTAATTCTTCATATTGTAATAGGGGCGGAAGAGGCAAATACTATCGGGGTCGCTGTGGCTGAATGTTATCTTTCCGTGGATGAAAAAAGTCTGGCTCGACCTCAAGCCGAACCGGAACGCCCTCAAACGCAACGCCAGCCCCGCTAAAACCTCAAGATCCTCTGATTTGAAACTCATGGCACCTCCGAAACTAGAAGTTTAATGAGGCTGTGTCGTTTCAGAGAAACAAAGATCGTCAGATATGAAATTTAATTTGAAAATATTTTTTTTAGTTACAGTCTATTTCACAATGAAAACATATAATATTGAATTACTTGTTTGTAACTGTTAAACTATGTATCGTTTGTAAATAATATTATATTTACTATTGTGGAAATTATTGTTGATAAATAAAAAGTATTAAAATATATATCACACTCGCTATTCATTTTTTAAAAATATAATATCTACTTGTTTGATCGTTGAATTATAAATTATTGAAGTGAAAATGACTCATTTAGCTATAAAAATACATATAAAACTTAATTTATTGCTATGTTAATCAACGTATCATGGCCTTAACTTGGAAGCTACAATTTTCCCTTTCCTTTCCAGTTAGTTTCTAGTATTCCTTGATCATTATTCACCAAACCCACTTACTTATGTATACATAAATGATTGGATTGTAATTCTGTTAAGTGATTCATTAGGTGGGGATCAGCGGAGGTTTGCACTCTCTGAGTGTATATATGCCTCTAGTTTTCACGGCGTTGTTTGTTTGTGTTTGTTGGTTTGTCAGCAGGATAACTCAAAAAGTACGGAACGGATTTGGATGAAACTTTGTGGAGTTGTTGAAATGCCAAAAAGGAAGAAGTGATTAAATTTGGCATCTCTGAGTGCAGAATTAAGATGCAAAACGAGCTAATACTAATAAATATTTCAAGTTAGCCTACTCTGCCAATAGATGTCGCTGTGCTGTGAAATCGAGTGCCGGGAGCGTCTTCCTCTCGGAATTTCCGTCGAGGGGACCCTCCCCCGTCCTCTACGCCGCCCCAGTCGTGAAAAATTCGCCTCGGAAGGCTCATAAGGACCCCGTGACGGTGGAGGTTTGCACTCTCTGAGTGTATATATGCCTCTAGTATTACCTCCGCCGAGGAGGGTATTGTTTTTCACGTCGTTTGTTGGTTTTTTGGTTTGTTAGTTTGTTGGTTGTTGGTTTGTCAGCAGGATAACTAAAAAGTACGTTGAACGGATTTGGATGAAATTTTGTGGAGTTGTTGAAAGTGCCAAAAGTAAGAAGTGATTAATTTTTGCATCTCTGAGTGCAGATTAAGGCGCCAAATGAGCTAAATACTACTAAATTTTCCAAGTTAGCCTACTCTGCCAATAGATGTCGCTGTGCTGTGAAATGGGTGCCGGGAGCGTGTTCCTCTCGGAATTTCCGTCTAGGGGAACCTCCCCCTTCTCTCACGCCTCCCCAGTCGTGAAAATTCCGCCTCGGAAGCTCATGACGGCGGAGGTTTGCACTCTCTGAGTGTATATATGCCTCTAGTTATTATTATTATTCACTCTCTTTTCTTAAAAAATGCACTTTTTCACAGTCATTAAGTATAAAGCCAGCTCGGCTGTAGGAATCAGATTAATTTATAATTCATCTTTCACATGTGTCACATGTCCCTCTGACTCCTAAAAAAGCAACTAAAACTATTTTGTTAAGTGTAAGTAGTAGTATGTAGATCCTTTAGGGATCGTTCATATATGTACAAAAAAAGTAAATAGTTTATTCTTGCGATATCTTCAGTATGATATGGATCTACGATAGGAGTTTTATATGAATATAAAAAGAACCCTTTGGGGGCCATGATCGTGATAAAACATAAATATAATTTATACTTTATATTTTGAATGTATTCTTCCTTCTCTTCGTTTGAATGCAAGAAAATATCAGCGGACTGGTAGGTATTTATATGGAGAGAGAAATGAAAACAACTATTAAAACTATTCCGCCCCCCCCCCCCAAAAAAAAAAATAATATAGATGTATGATATTAATGCGAAAATAAACTAGGAAAGTAATAATTTAATTTGTTAATATTCATTTTAAATTTATAAATACTTTGGTAGTTTCTTATCAATATTGCTTTTTCTTAGCACTTGGTACTATGTTATGACAAATATAAAGAACAATATTTTTATCTATTTTGAGGGGAACATTACTTTTTGTAAAATATGTATATCTTTGTTTAATAAATATGGGAATTGTTTGCTCTTTTATACTGACCACATAGTTAACGAATAACACTCAGAGAGTGAAAACCTCCGCCGTCACGGGTCCTTATGAGCCTCCGAGGCGGATTTTTCACGACTGGGGCGGCGTAGAGGGACGGGGGAGAGGTTACCCTTTGACGGAAATTCAGAGAGCTCCGCGCCACCCGATTTTACAGCACAGCGATACTATGGGCAGAGTAGCTAACTTGAAATATTTATTATATATTTAGCTCATTTTCATCTTAATTCTGCACTCAGAGATGCCAAATTTCATCACCTGTTTCTTTTGTCATTTCAACAACTCCACAAAGTTTCATCTGAATCCGTTCCGTACTTTTCGATTTATCTGCTGTGACAAACCAACCAACAACCAACGCCAGTGAAAACAATACCTCCTTCGGCGGAGGTAATAACGACATATGTGTAGGGATAAATCATCAATTTTTGAGCTTGAACGCGACTTGTAGATTCATATTGTATATCAGCCCTACTCTTCCATACAAATAGGTGGAAACATGGGACGGCCAATTGCATTGATAAAAGACATATCATATATATATAATATATATATATATATATATATTTAATAGCGATCATTTTCTTCAACAATTGTCCATTTTTAAATGACAATTGGTCAAATTTATACCATGGGGCTAGTAACTAAGGATTGTTATCTGTTGCTGTAACATCATAATAATACTCCGTATATACAAATGTTATCATATATTTTTGTGAAGTAATGGGATACCTCAATGTATGTTATAATTTTATATTTAAACAATTCATGTGCAACTTAAACGTGTTCCCATCCTTTCTAAAGTATAAATATATGTTTTTTCTTATTGTAGTTCTCTCATAATTTATTTTCGATTATTATTCGTGCCGAATGGTAGAAATCTAAGGTAAAACTTGCTTAGTGTGTATTCATTATTAATATTGGTGATGAGTTAGGTCTCTCCCCTTTCATTTTGCTGCTTTCGTTTATAGCGATTATGTGCTCTACATATTGTATTGAATATTGAAAAGGAAGTAGTGAATATCGGCAAAAAGGAAGTCACATCACTATAAGGATAAAATCGCTCTTCCTAACTATCGATATTGAAGATACAATAAAATAAAATCATATTATCACACGTCATCATACATATTCTATAACATCCTCAACGTTTCAGATAATCTTTCATTACACTCGTAGGTAGAGTTTTTCCTTTTTACAAAATATTCTTCAACCAACATTTTAAATGATTAAACTTTGATCTGTCAGCGTAGAAATTATTTTTTCAAATTATATCTAAAAAAACTCAATGAAGATTCATTGTCGTAGTTCTAAATTTGTAGCTAATCTCTTTTTTGTATGGAAGTACAATACAAAACCATCAAGTGTTTTGGCTTTCATAGAATTGACTGGCTACTCAGATAAAACATGAATCCTATGGCTTTTTAACGAAGAGAAACATATTAGTGACCGCTACGCCGATGATGTGGCTTTATTTGTTGAAGCCCGTTCTGAGAGTCATTAATAAAAATAATAGAATTTTGCTGTGGCCTTTGTTTACTAATTTAAAACATGTTCAGGACTTGAACTAATTCTTCAAAACATCGATTTTACCCCTCTGGAGCTTTGGCGTCCCATTAACAAATTTACGATTGCTAATGTCCGATTGGAGACAAAGTTTTCCTTTCTTGGAGGTGGAATACGGATGACAAGGAGAATTGGATAGTGAATGGACTTCCTTAAAAATCAGCGGTATAAGGGTTTTTCACTTTTTTAAAAGTTTTAACCTTCAAGCGTGGATCGATTTTTAGATAATTTTATAGTGCGCTTTAGTTTTGTAAAAAGCTTCTCTTTTACCGATTTATCTGATACGGCAATACAAGAAAGATAAAAATGGATTTTAACTCTCTTTCATAAACCGATATAGACCCATTAAAACGGCCAAGGAACAGTTTAGGGGTGGTTTAGTAGTTTTTTATCCAGAGTCACTCCTAAGATATATATAAAATTTTTAATTGATTTTTCCACACGGCCCGACCTTGGTGGAATCTGTCGGCTCAAACTCCTCGTAATACATTTTTAATGATGGGTACCGCCAATTCCAATCCTCTTCTGTCATCTGTATCTCCCACTTGGGCCGCTGTCCCAAGAATATTTGGGTCTTCCCTATATCTTTTGACTCAAGCGTTCAACGGTATACATTAATCGAACAAACCGGAGCAAAATGGCGTTTTTTCAACAACAAAAAATGAAGACCCCGTAACCTTGGAAGGTGAGGCACTAATGGGAGGCATTCTATTACTTTCCACGACTTACAGTAGAAATCTATTCTTCATTTAGCCACGGGAAATTTAAATATCCTCTCATGAAAGCGTGCGCTATCATCGTCCTCCATGTCCTTGGCACGTTAAAGTAAATGTACGCTCGTATGACTGAGGGAAGGAGGTGAGAAAGATTTGCCAAAAAAAAAACGATTAAGGACCTTAGCTCTGAGGATTGGGTCCAAAAAATAAAGAGTCTCTGCTTGGAGTAATGGAAGTAAAGAAGTTCACTTCGGCAATTCCAATCTCGACGGGTGTTTTTTTTTCATGGCCCTTGTAAAGATTATGGTAAAAAATTTAACACTACAATCCATGCATTTGTTGACTGTCCATATGCCTCCATTTTACCGAGTTTTTTGATTTTAAACATTTCCGTCGTCCAAAGATTTTAAGCCAGTAGTACTATATGGGTTTTCTAAGAAAGAAAGGAAAACATCACGAAAACTTGACACCATTCACTTTGCGCTCTTAAGTGCCAAAGCACTGATTAGTTCTAGTTTGACGTTTTGGGAGTTTCTACTTCGAGAAGATCTGAGGGGCATTTTTAATCTCGGCTTCGGCGAAATACACCATTTTTGACTTCAAAATCCCCGAGCAAAGCGGGTCTTCATGGAACTACTGCCATCGCCTTGGTGAATTTTAGTTGGCTGAACTACTGATTTTTAGCTTTCTAAAGAAAATTGTTAAACAGTACTTTTACTATTACAACCAAAGTTTTAAATTAATGTTGTTTTTTTTGTAAAATGTTATTTTATATATTCTTGTAACTTGTCAACAAAATTTAGTATATATATTGTGAACTTTTTTAACGCTTTGATATGTCCCTTATTGTAGTAGGTTTTTTGTTAGTAGTCTATTTTAAACTATAATGTTATTTATTTATGTATATTTTTATACACAATTCTACTGGCTTTTTTACTTTGTATCTCCCTCTACAAATGAATAAGACCTTATTAAAAAAAAATATATATATGACTTGTAGATACTGTAAAAAACCATTAATATGTCAACTCACAATAGAGAAGTTCTGGCAGATTTCATGAATTTTCTGCAAAAAAAAGCAAATCTTTTACTGTTTATAATTATTTCCTAAAGACACTCTCCGTAACGACTCTAATCTGAACTCAATTAAGATAAAGAAATTTAAACATTTAAAATTCCTTTAGTTGATATTTCGAATCCATAACACTTTTTTCCTGCTTATTTTGCATTAAATTTTGCCCCTTTTTTGTCTCGCTAAATATATCCCGTTATACTCTTGGTTTGTTGATAAAACGGAAAGTGGAAATTATGGCCAAATTTTCACTCAAATTTTGTATAATTTAATAAAATCATCAACCTTTTTCTATAATTATGACTTCTAATATACCTATGCCGACTATCCTGACCGGCAGATTTTTGTAGCAGCTATTTAATTGAACGTCTGTCAATAAATAGTTATTTTAATTGAATAAAGTTAATATTTTTGGGGTATTATTGTATAAACCGCATTACAAACATGTCAGTTGACGTCAAACTCTAACGAACTAAATACAATTTAAGCTATGCCCAATACTTAATCATTCTGTCGAAAACACCATTTTTTTTTCATTCAGCCAAACTTTAAAAGAAATAATTTATAATTCACCACTCAATTATGCATTTATTATTATAATTTATAAATTATTAATTTATCATGAATTGTATGATGTTATTTAAAAAATCCAAAAAGAAAAATAATCAAACTTTGTTTTATAACAACTATATTAAAAATTCATTTAAATTCGTTGGTGTATATATACCTATTTTATTTCTCTTTCCCCAAAAGTATTTTTAGCACATATTAAAGTCGACAAAATATTTACAAAAAATCATTAAAACTTACTGCGAAAGTGCTTTATATCGAAAATATAAAATTTTATTACATTCTGCTACTTTTATTGGAAATTCATATGAAGAAGTATTGTTAGCGTCTTAAAGATTAAATGAAGATTTAATTTGACACACATTTGTACATTTTAATATGTGTTTTTTTTCTGAATAAATAAAGGCAACTGTAATAAATAAAGGTCACTGGATTTTAGACAAACCTTAATAGTAAATATGTTCTCGAACATCATTTCTTAATGTGTTTCTAGAAAGCCTCACCTTTTATTTACAGATTAGAAAGTCTTAACGACTT